>CM021100.1:135021254-135152713 GCA_007115665.2 Sequoiadendron giganteum
TTCTTGATTGATAAAATAGCTTGCCCTAAAAAAGCTAAGTGATCCAAGTTTATAAGTGATAGGATCCTCCATATGTGGGATAAATTCTTGATTGATATCTTTGGCTTGATCTTGTGAAGTATCAGATTTTAATGCTTCTTCAAGAGGTGTTGATGATCCACTATCTACGTAAAAGTCATCCTCATGATTCATTTTTGATATGCCTTCATAGGATGTTTCTAATTCACAACTTCTGTAGAAGCCTTCTTTATGACCCCTTTCTGATATGTCTCTAGATTTTTCTATATCTTGATCATGTCTACACATGTGAAGAGTAGGAGACTCTTGTTCCTTGGTAATGATATCAAGAGTATGCTACTCTTGTTTTGAATCAAGATCATCTTATGGGTAGATGTAGGAGTATGTGCTATATGGATATGATCATTATTTGCAACATCTTGTATCGATAGAAGAGTGCCCATTAGATCATTGTAGTATTGTGGAGATACAAATTCTTAATCTTGGTTAATGTTGGAATTTATTTTGACATACTTTGGATCAAGTTCTTGACATGGGTTAATTTCAAAGGATGGATTGATTACAAAGGGTTCTTGAATATCATCATTAGGCATGGGAGGTGGCTCAATATCCTGTTGATCTTTGAGTGGATTTGGATCAAGTTTTGAGTTGAGGTTTCCTTCAATATTCGCAACCATGAGGTCGAAGGATGTCAATATGTCTTGGAAAGGACCACTGCTAGACTTTGGTGAAAGATGATGATCATGCTTTGGAATAAACTCTTGAGATATGTCCTCTAACTCATTAGGTGATGTAGATACATTGTCAGCATAATCATTGGTGGATGGATCTTGGATTATATCAATAGGATCAAATAATTCTAACACTCCTTGAAATAGATCATTGCTGGACATTATTGGTGAATTTTGATCATGATAAAAAAGAGACCCTTGATGCATGTTGATTTGATCGTTGGATGAGGTAGAAACATCTTCAAGGTGCTCATTGATGGATAGATTTTGATCATTATTTTCACCAATTATGGTGGAGAGATTGTCAATGTTATCAATAGTAGTTGAATCTTGATCATTGTCCTCATCATTTATTATTTTTTGATCAATGAGATCTTGGATGAGATTTTTGAGTTGAATACAATTTGATGTTTTATGAAGATTTTCTCTATGACACTCACAATAAGATCTGCCACTATTCCAAGGGAAGTCTAGGATAGAGTTGAAAGCACTTACCTTTGGAAGAGTGATGAGTTTTGCATCGAGTATCTTTCTTAGCACTGATTCGATTGGATCTCCAAAAGGAGTGTATTCACGTTTGTGCTCTGGTGAGATTTGTGCTTGTTGAGGTGATTCTTGTTGTGATTGATCTTGGAGATGTAGTGATTGGGTTTTTTTTTTATGTTGTTGATCTTGATATCCAACATCTTGATATTGGAGATATTGTTATTGATGTGGTTGTGGAGATAGCTCAATGTTTTGATGAGATAATCCTTCTGCAGTGTGTAGATTTTGGGGTGGAGATGTCTCTTGGTGATATGAATCAATGAGTTTCCTAAGTGTAGCAATTTGAATTCTTAAAATTTGATCTTGACATCCTTGATATAGTTGATTTGGTTGTTGGTCAAGCATATTTGGAATGTATACTTGTGGTGTTTGTATGGGATCATGGATAAATTGATTTTGGACAATGTTATGATTTGGGATGTCTAGATTTGGAATTATAGGTTGATATTGAACATTGTTGTGGTTGGGAAACACATTGCTTTGATTTAGGTAACCTTGTTTTTTCATGGTGTTACCATGAATTGGATCAATATGCGGAGTTGTCATATTGTTTGGACTTTGAACAAGATTTGTATGATTCACAAACATATCTATCCCAAAGTTCACCAAGTGTGGATTTGATATGTTTATGTTTGGTAAGCTTGTATTTGGTATAGTCACATTTGACATGTATGGATTTGGTGGGATAATGTTGTTTGGAAGAAGAATCATGCATTGATTGTTTGGTTGATAGATCTGTAGGTTTTGACTTTTATTTAAATCTACCATAGGGAAAGGTGTTCCTAAAACTTAGATTGGGAATACTCACATTTGTTGTATCATTGAGGTTTTGTGTTCTAAAATTCAGATTGGGAAAACTCACATTTGTTGTATCATTAAGGTTTGTAGGAGATAATGATCCCATGTATGGATTGTATAAATATGAGTTTTGATAATCAATTGGTTTTGTAAGGCCTTGATAGTTTGGTTGACTTGGATTACTCATGATGTATGAACTGAGTTTATATTCCATGTTTTTCTTGTGTTTTGACCTTGTTGCAAAAGTGAACCTCTAAGGTGTTTAGGACCAATGATGGGATGAAAGATGAAAGGGTGAGTGATATGGGTGTTTGAACTTTTGAGAACTTTGGATCAATTTTAGACTTTGGGATTTTTTGGATTTTGATTTTGATTTGGTTTGATTTGATTTGGATGATGGACTTGTAAATCCCAAGATATTGAATGTTACCTTGGGATAAACTTGTCCAAAAGGATGACAATATAACTAAATGTGTGGGGAAGGATTCATCCATACACACTTAGCCAAACAAAGGGGATTTTGATTTTGATTGAGAGATTTACCAAAAGTTTAATATGAATGATTTTTCCAAAGTTCCAAAGGTTGTTTGTAAAATGGGATTTGATTGATGTTTTGGGATGGGTGAAGTGTTTGATTTGATCCTAGATGAACCTAAAAAGGACTTTGTTTACTAGACCAAGGTAGTGAAGAACATGCTTTTCAAACCAAAAGACCGATGTTTGCATGGAAAACCATATGACCAAAATATAACAAGCACATGTGTGGGGTTCAATTGATTTCATCTTGATTAATGAATTGCTTTTACAACATCCAATGTTTTTCTCAAGTTTCAAAATGAATGTCTATGTATTACATTCTTTTCATCCCACTAGGTCCATTATGTGGAAATCAAAAGAATCGAGGCAATAGTTCCCTAATGTTGACTTTAGAGAAAGCAAATTGAGATATAGGCCCAAATACTTAGAAGCCTCTAAGGATAGAATCCCTAGGGACAAGCAGTAATACTTGGAATTTTCAAAGGTATTTGCTCTTTCCAAAGGGTTTGAAATTTGATGACCTTGTTGAATGTTTGTTTCCAAGTTTTGAAATTTCAAGCTAAGTGTTTTGATTCTGAAACAATGCACAACCTTAGGATAGAAAAGACAATATTTGTTAAATTCTCACTTGGATTTCTCTAGCTGTGCTTATTCAGAGCGGATGATTAGAAGCTTGACCACATTGGCTCCCCTCCATGACACTCACTTCTACGGGTCAGCCAAGTTTCGAGTTCTCATGAATCTCCCATGACAAACTCTTCATCTCTACTAAGAACCACAAGTATGTGGGATGGCTTCAGAACGACCATTCTTACACCAATAAATAGTTAGGGATTTTGGATTCTACACAAATTAGTTCATAATTAAGGCACCCGTTCAGAAGGCCACATGAGAGGCAAGATCAACCCATATAAAGAGTATCACCTGCTTGTCCATAGGACGTTCTGTAATGCTGAGATTTCCTCAACATTCAAATTTATATACCGGTTGGGAGTAGCTTGGCATTTAACTTGTTATCAGTTTGAGTCATTCCCTTGGGGTGAGTACTTTTTCCCATCAAGGCAGGATCTCTAAAGGTAAACAATAGCGAAGAAGTGCATTTGTAGTTCGACCACCTAATGCACTTAGGGGGGAGCACACACAATGTCTTTTCTTCACACTCACATGATTTGTCCAATTTTAAAAACCCAAATTTGAAATGTGGAGGCAATCTTTTAGACAACCTAATGCCACTAAAATGATTTTGATTCTCAAGATCATAGTGAAGCACGAGAGAAGTGCATATGCATTCGAATGAAATGAGTGTGTAAAGAAGATTGCAAAACAAAACAAAGACAAGTTCATTTTAAGTCCTCAAAGACAATAGTGAGTTCTTTTTAGAGCACCAAATTTGAGCATGAGATTGATTGTTCAATTTTAATCCAAAATCAAATCAAGTGAGTTTCTAATGTTCTTTTTAACCAAATTCGAGAAAAAGAAAGCCTTTGTATGTTCTTTTTAAAGCCCAAATGAAATGTATTTGAGTCCTAAACTGAAAAATAACAAGATTTCCTAAGATTGGGTTATAGGTATCCCAAAGAGTTAAAAAACACTTGTTACAATTTGTGAAATAGTTTCATAAGAGGTCTTCCTTGTTTCCTCCTTTTCTTTGTCACCTCAACCCAGACCCAGCATCACTGTCTACACATGCATCATTGTTTGGAGCTTTCAGCGTCGCTCTGGTGAACTCAACATCACTCTGTGGAAAAACAAAGACTGCAATTATGCCGCTATTTCTCTCAACATCGCTCTTTGGAATTTGATTGGTCAACGTCAAAATAGTCCACCCATTGGCACAATTTGATCATAGGGGCAGCGTCGCTATATAGTGACATTGAAACGATTGCGTCGTTGTTTTTCTGTTTAGTGTCACTGCGTTCTGGAAAGACAAAAAATGAAAAAAATGATGGGAATAGCAAAAAAAATGTGTCAATTTTGAGATTTGTGCCCTCCTTCTAGTGCCAAAATGTGAATGCTTTTCCTAGACCTACTCAAACATGAACAAACAAGTGATCATTAGTCAAGAAAGAAGTAGGAATCAAGCATTCCCTATGAAATTCATTCAAGCATAAGAACATGAAAACAAAGTAGAATATCAAATAAGCTACTAATGAAATGCTATTCTAATACTCAAACTAGCATCCCATAGGGGGATTAGTGCTCCTTTGGTGTGGAAAGAAGCCCTTTCCTAACCCCTTGATAAACTTGATGATGGATTTGTGATGAACAAAGTATGGAAAATGGCTATAATCTTGCTAAAATGGATGAAATGCTATGAACTCAAATGGCTATAGTAATAATGCATGAAGTTGTGGATCCATATTGTGAGAATGATGCCTCTATTTATAGAAGCCAAGGATTGAAGAGTGAAGAATGGGGAGAATGTGGGATTAAAGATTGGACCAATGGTATTGTGCCACTTGTCAACATGCTAATGAATCTAAAAGGAGATGTGCTCACACATGTGTGAGCACATCTTGGGAGATGAGATGTGTAAGAAGAATAAATGCCAAGGTGGGTTGTGTAAGAGAATGTTTAAGAGCTATTAAAAGCCAAGGTGGCTCAAGAAAGAGGACAAAAGTCCTTTGGGAGAGAAAAGTCAAGTGGGTGGAATATTCTAAGAATATGCCATTTTGAAAAAAAATAAGGTAATTAGTAAATAAAATAAATTAATTTACATGGCCAACTTGGTTAGTTGACCAAGGTTGACTTACCCTAGGGTGGAGTTAAAAGCTAGAGGAATGGGGGATTAGTGTTAGGAGTTAATTAATTTAGGATTAATTAACTTAGGTGAAATTAGTTGATTTATGACATTTGATTTAAATGTTTGGGTTTATTTAAATCAAATGAGAGGATATTAGAACTTTAGGATTTTAATTAAATAAAATTGATTTATTTAATTAAAGGAAGAACATTAAGATTTTAATTAAGTAAATTTGATTTATTTAATAAAAAAAGAACATTAGGATTTTAATTAAATAAAATTGATTTATTTAATTAAAGGAAGAACAATAGGAGATGATGAAATAATCTGAAAAAGTGTATTATCCAATTTTAGGAGGAAATCCAATGAATTCAATTTATTAAATAAAGGTTATTCAATTAATTGGTTAGTTTGGAAATGATTAAAGAAGAATCAGTGTTAGTTAATCAGGATCAATTGCATGATATTGATCAAAATATTTTGAGTGTCTACACAAGCACATAAATTATAGAAACTAAAGGGAAGCCATGGTGAATAAACCAAGAAAGCCCAAAATATTGGGTTTCTAACCATTAATGGTGATGCAAGCCAAGGTGCTAGTTGATAACATCTAAAAAATTAGATAAAATTTGGCCCAAAACCAAGTGTCTAAAGCATGCCAAGAATAAAGGGTCATTCAATGTAGTTGTAAGCCTCAAAGAAGTCAATTTTGATTCATATTATAGGTTGAATTTGTGAGCACAAAAATGACATGCCATGTATTTGATCCTTTTGCTCAAAAATTTAAGTTTCTTCCCAGACACAAGCCAATCACCTTCTAATGAATCATTATTCATCATTTTTTCACATTGAGGCATTTAAATTGTGTATCTAAGTCAACTATAAGAGTACACCACCCTTAAGTCATTTCACAAGGCAATCAAACCTTAGTCTACCCATCGTCTACATATTTATTTTAGGTCAAATTTTTATTTTTATAATTCAAAGATCATTTTAATGCACAAAGTTGATTTTCATATGTTTAGATCTAATCTTAGGCCAATTTTGTAATGCAGATTCAACTCTACCATTTTTTTTTAAAATGTCCTAATTAATATTTCATCCTTCTATTTTTTATGTCTAAGTTTAAGCAATTTTGAGCTAAAATTCAATAGTTATGATCAAAATAATAGACAATTACCCTTTGAGAGTCCAAATAAACTAAGTTTGTACTTTAATTCCTTTTAACTTCTAATTCTTAAATTTAGCCATGTTGTTTTACACAATACTAAATTAGATCAATTGAATCACATAGATTGGAACATTTATAAAAAAACCAATTTTTATAAAGAAAATCAAATCAAATCATTAGATTTTTTTATAATTCAAATTAATCTTTCTCTAGATTTATTGATGTAAAATATTTTATTTGTTATAATTTTAAAAAAATATATTCTACTTGTTATAAATATTTAAAATTTATTAAAATACTCAAATTCTCTAATTTTATTTAAAACTTTCACAAAATTTAACAATTAGAATATATTCATTTTAGAAAAAATATTTCTAAAGTGCAATAAGTTTCATAATTGTCTTACAATAGTTGTAACATTCTTGCAATATGCACCGAAAGAAACCATGATATCTAAAATGAATAATTAAAACATAATAACAAAGATGCTATGGTTATCTTTAAAGAAAGCCTCTTCACATAACCTCTTCACACTTTTATACAATAAATATTTATTATTTAAAATTTTCTCTGTAACATTTAAATTAAAATAATTACTAATTATCCAACAGATTTTGAAAAAGTGCGGAAATCTGCCTAACTTTAATATGCACCACAAATTTCCTGACTTTTAATAAGTGGAAAATTGAATGGAGTAGATTTATTCCCACTTTCGCCGGTAGAATAAACGTAGAATAAATTTCAAGTGATAGGAGAACTACAATTATAAATCAGCTTTAGTTTCCATTAATTCCACACAGAGAGAGCAAGTTGTTTTGAAGTGTTCTGCAATTTGCAATTTGCAATGAAGATGGTGATGATGTGGTTGTTATTAGTAATGATGATGCCTTTAACCTCCTCCGCTTGTCATGCGGATGAAAGAAATTCCCTCTTAGATCTCAAAAAGGGCCTCAACTTCACTTCTTCTCAATACACACTGCAATCGTGGAAGGGATTTAACTGCTATGCATGGGAAGGAGTCACCTGCCACCCAATCACTGCTTCACCATTCCTTACTATTCTTTGTCCTCCGAGGTATCATGAAACCAGCTTTATGATGATATCTTGTTTGTGAAAATCTGATATCCTAGTGAAAAGTTATGCTTCATTGAAAAACTAGCCCTATTAAGGGGTGCAGGCTAACTAGGCAAAAATTCAAGCACCTAGAGTAAACAAATTAGGCCCCTGGGAGACAATATGACTGCAGTGCTCTATCAAGAAAATAAATAAATGTGCTACTTGATCCGACGACGATGGGACTAAGTGTCAGTGGGGCTAGGGGTGACACCGCTCCAAGGCTCAATGCTCGGTCATTGATACAACCTTGGCTAGTGTAGAGGGGCTTGGTGGTGGAGCAATGACCAAAGATAATAGATGATGGATGGTGGTTAGAGAAACGGTGGACGACAGGAGGATAGATTAGCGGGTGAATAAGTTGGGTCGTAGGAGATTGAATGAATGAAGACTTTTAATCACGTCCATGAGGCCAAGCAGCCTATGGGACCCACGAAACAACAGAAGAAAGAAAAATACACAACAACAACCCGGAAAGAAGCCACCACCCAACAATTAATTGGTCTCTCTTTCCTTCTAGATTGAACCAAAATAAATGTTGGCAGCTTTTTGTGTACGCAGACTAACAAAGAATTTGTATGCCACTTGCAACAAATAACTATGTCTACCACGAAGGATATGTGCAGAGATTTTAATATTGTTGCATGGGAAATTAAAATCTCTAATATATATGTCAATAAAGATTTTCAAACCTCCTTTAAAATTTGAAGAGCGATTTTGAAATAAATAAACCCGTAGATTTAAAAATATGCCAACCAATATTAACAAAATTGACCACCAATTAATATTGTCTGCAGAAATTAAAATAATGCCACCAAATATATAATAATATTCCGACAAGAATTACTATCAACCCCAATAATATATTTTTCCTAACTTATATTAGCTCAAATAGAAATATTTTAAACCTGCAAATGATATGATTAATGCTGACTAGAGGAAAAAAAAAATCTACAACAGGGGGAGGGGGAGAATTTTTTTCTCCAACTTGTATGATTCGTACTAATGCCCTTGATATAGCTACAAAAAACCTTTGATTGCCTTCAGATGACAAAGTTGAATTTTGATGAATGGGTAGGCATTCCTAGGGTTTTCAAACCTTTTGAACACAATGGTGAGGTTAGATCTAACCCAATGTGCTTTAGAAATCAATTGCCTCTTGGATGAGAACAACTAGCCCTTCATGCAAACCCTTCCACCTACAATAGTCTCCTCAGATCAACTTTACGATATGAGATGGATATCCTATGGAATAATCTCTGATACGATGTTGGAAATATGAATCAACAATAACCCACTTGAAGCTATAGTCTTCAATGGATCAACCAAGAAGAATACCATTCACATGAATAAAGAAATGTTGCAACATGAGCAAGAAGGCAATATGATCAAATGATGATCTAGAATGCATTTAGATAGAATCTCTGAGATGATTTACAAATGTACAAGAGCCTTGCCTATATAGGCAAGGAGAGAGGAGTTCAAATAATCACCTTAGTTGCAAACATTAAATACCTAATGCATAATTTTAAATGCATGCGATACATAAGAAAAATGTGACAAATGACATGCTCAATTCATTTTTCAACACCACATTATTTCTACATTATTTCTACCAAAGTAAGTTAAATGAGTTCTAAGCTAATATGCTTATTTTACCATTAAGTTCATTGAGTGATATTTGGCATAGTAGATGACTACCTCAATTTTATTGGGCTTGAGGCCTGGGCCCAAAATTTATTATTATTTTTATTAGATATAGTATGTCCAAAAATTACATAACTGTCCATCTAGAGAGGAGGCTACATAGTAGGTACAGTATCAAACATGTGCTAAACAATCTAGACGATGAATAGTTTGCCAAAAAATATAGATATTAAGGCACTTCTTGTAATGTAATTGTTTGCAGTTCTGAAACTGTCCTAGAGTCTTCTTGTGTTTCTTACATTGTAGTCACAAAATAAAACTGTATATAAACATGTGCATTTATCAAGACTGTCTTTTTAAATGTTGTTGTGTTTGTTGCCCTCATCTGCCTCATCTGTGTCCATGATTGTTGTTTGATCATTGGATCTCACTTCTTCCTCATCCTGTTGCGCAAGTGGTAGAGGTGCTCTTGATCTACCATCCTTTTCAAAATTGATTTATTGAAAAGGATTTAGAAATTTTCAAGTAAATGCAATTGTAGGTGTACAACTAGACTCTACAAATTTTGCTAGCATCCTCATAGTCTAAGAAAAAATGGGAGCTTTCAAGCAAATTAAGACATCCATCAAAGCATAATATAGATGGGGTATATTTGTCAAATGTTGTTACATTTACATTTCCCAAGTAGACATGTAAGAAAAATGTAGAAGCGTAGATAAGGTACACAATCTATTTCACAAAATGTGTCATAGAAATATAGTCTTATGAAATCTCGTCATTGTAGAATATGTTCAAAATGGTTTCGCTAAAAAGGCCTTATAAAATTTAATGCAAAGACAACTAACGAGTGTAAATCTAGACTCCTCAACTTTTGACAACATCTTCCTTGCCTATACTTAAACTAGAGCTTTAGAAGAGGATATGGGCATCCATCAAAGCATAATTGAAAGTGGATTTTTGTATAATTTAGTAGTTTCATTGTCACTTCTGATCACTATAGCCTTCATAGGAACTTATGCACAAAATTCAATATAGATAAATTTATCCACAAAATCTCCCTTGAATAATTTCAAATTGCATTGAACTTTCTTTGTGGCTTATATTGTATGAATGAGATTTGGATTTTCATCTAATTTCTTGTTGCATCATGCTATGAGGTAGGTGTAACATTTCTGACTTATCGAGATCTATTTAGGTTCATGTTCAATGATCATTGATAGCTTTTTTTTGTTTGAAATCTCAATACAAAATGAATGTTGTTATATATGATTTTTCTTTTGAGTTAGTTTCTTTGCAAGATTGATGCTTCATTTGAATTATGTTTTAAATATTTTTTTGGAAGGAATATTTTCTTTGGACACTATCAAAGTGAGCCTACCATCCTTACCATTTTATCATATGTTACAAGTCACTTTATTTAGTGAATTGGCCTAGGTAATTTATCGTATGAAGAAGATTGGTCCAACTTTTGTACTAATTAGGGTGCGATCATACTAGCGTTAGTGCACCGGATCACATCAGAACTCTACAGTTAAGTGCGCTTGGGCCAGGGTAGTACTGGGATGGGTGACCTCCCGGGAAGTCCCGGTGTTGCACCCTTTTAAAAACTTAAAAAAAAAAACTTTTGTACTAATTACTAAGATAATGGGTTGAGCCTTACATTGTCATTGTATTTTATAGGTTGTTTCAATTTCTAACAATTTTTTTATAGGTACATCTTTTGAAGAAAATTAATTTGTCTATTGCATTGGATTGCACACATATAATCTTTTTTCAAATTAATTGTTGCATTATAAAGTGTGAATGCTTGTGTTGATTGGACTGTTGAGCGAATCTCCCTGATTTTTTATGATGCTTGCAACTACATTCCTCATCTTTAGTTCTAGCATTGCATTACTATAACTATCTAGTCTACTTAATGCATGTGAAGGAAAATGCAAGGTTTATCCTAGTTACCTTGTTATAAAGTGCCTTAAATTTTTGTTCAAGTTTGGTAGAGAATGTCCTATATTTTATGAAGTTTGGCTAACTTTTGCACAAGAAAATAAATTTTTCGTCTTTCTTCTATTGGCAAGAATGTATTTGGAGTTGGAAGAGCAATTAAAATTGCTTGTGTGCAAAATATTAGAAACTGTAACAAGCTTCAAAATGGGGGAATCTTTTGGTACATATATTGCAACCCTTGTAGCTATATTGAATGACATGCAAATGATTATCCCATTACATAATCAAATTATGAGAAATGTAGATATCACATACTATTGTGTCTAGTCATCAATTTACAACTTGGAAATGAAGTGAAAATGCACAACAACCCAAAATCTTTTTAAAATGATTGCTAAATGTCACTAAAGAAGAGTGAATTATAACATGAATGATTGAGAATAATAGCTAAAAACTACTCAAAATATGTTTGACAAACAAACCTAAAACTCATAGATTCAAGTATTACATTAAAAAATTGTAAAAATATTTAGCCTACCTCCTTTGCCACTAGATGAGTATTTTCTATTTTAAAATTAATACAAAATTAATTTTCTTCCTAACAAAATTGATTCAATCCAATCACACGTTTAAATTCTAATATTTTCTTACAATTTTTTTAATAAAAATAAATAATTTTCAATAATATTTCACTTGTTAAAAATAAATTCAAAGATAAATTAATCCATTATTATAATGATAATTGAATTCTTCTTTAATATTAAAAAAATTAGACAAAACTAAATATGTTATTTAAATAATACAAAATAATGCTGATAATTAATTATTGAAACCAAACTAAGCTATCTCATGGCCCACAAAGTAGAGTGAGATTAAAATTTTCTCTCTGCAAAATTTCTTCCCCTCTTCCATAAACATTTTTCCGTTTTTGTGTGGAATACAAATTTCTCTGTAAAACAAATTTGCATGCTAATTTTGCTCCCATTTTTTCCACACTTTTCTTTTGCGTGCGAGAACAGTCATTCCCCTGACCAGAGTAAAGTTATGTTAATGGATGTAACTGCGTAGACTCTGCTATACAAGTGGCCGACAGAAATAAAAAGATTCTTGACTTGAAAGACTCCATCTTCTTGAAGGCTTGAAAGACACGCCTTCTCAAGGAAAAAACAAGTTCACAATAAAAACCAGGCGTAAATCTTACAAATTAAAATTGTTTCCTGGAACGCTCCTTCACTGTCAAATTTTCTATGCCTTTGCTTTTGTGGTAGAAATTTAATTAACTTGGTCAAGCTACAAAGGGTCTTTCACACAGCCTAATATATTTGTTTTTATGTGGAAAGATAATTTTGAGTTCTTTTACTGAATAAGTCGTTTATTTTTTTTAATAATTAGAAACATAATAATATAGTAGTCAAAATAAATAGTGAAAGGTAGAAAGACACATAGTTATAGTTTAGGTAGGATTAAGTTCAAAATAAAAGATGAAAATGGTTAAATTGGGGTTAAGTCTGAACACCAATGAAAATAATAAAGTTATGAAGCAACAAGCACATGATCAATAGAAGGGAGATCATGGTCATCAAGTTTACCCATGCATCATCAAGGATGGAATCATCATGAACAGGCTCCTAGCTACTATGCACACTCTCCTATGCCTGAACTTCATCAATAGGCTATTGAGTACAAGCATGAGAAATAGTCAAGTCTAAGTTAGGTTACTTACTAGAATTTAGCCAGCCAAGATCACCATGCTTATGACAAGAGGCAAAAGGTGGCTAAGAGGGCTAAGACCACCGATGAGCAACACAATTCTTAGAGCCTTTTGGCTAAGAGCCTTGAAATTAGGATCCTAAATATCTTCTAGCAAATTGACTACAACCATACCTATGCCCATGAGATGGGGAGGAGGCGAGAGCTAGAACTCTAGAAATCGTGTAGGGAACATTACCCCAATGATCAAAGAGTTCTTGTAGATGTGTAACTTCCATTCTAACCTTACAAGCTTGCACCTAGATTTGCATAAGAATATTAGAGAAAATCATACCTTTAATTTTTATTTTTCAAAATACCGAAGATAAGTTCTTTTTTCAAAGCATGCCAAATCTAGACAAATTTAAATGGAAGATAGGGTCAATTTCCTAACAAAAGCATATACTGTGAGAAGGGATTGGGCCAAAAAGGCTTAAAGAAATGATGTATCAAACTTTAAGTTTTCTAAGCTCTAGTGTAGAACCAAAAAGGATGCTTGCTCTAATTGTCCATAGAAAGGATGGCATGGGTTGATAACTCCTAGATGAGATGAACAAGAGCCAATTAGAGACCTTGGCAAGGAATGAACCACATGAAATGAGCCAATTCAGGCTCAATGATAGCCACCCAAACAATCTAGAACCATTGATTATGAGTTACATTGGCCTAGGTAATTTATCTTATGAAGAACATTGGTCCAACTTTTGTACTAATTACTAAGATAATGGGTTGAGCCTTACATTGTCATTGTATTTTATAGGTTGTTTCAATTTCTAACAATTTTTTTTATAGGTACATCTTTTGAAGAAAATTAGTTTGTCTATTGCATTGGATTGCACACATATAATCTTTTTTCAAATTAATTGTTGCATTATAAAGTGTGAATGCTTGTGTTGATTGGACTGTTGAGCGAATCTCCCTGATTTTTTATGATGCTTGCAACTACATTCCTCACTTTTGTTCGAGTATTGCATTACTATAACTATCTAGTCTACTTAACACATGTGAAGGAAAATGCAAGGTTTATCCTAGGTATTACCTTGTTATAAAGTGCCTTAAATTTTTGTTCAAGTTTGGTAGAGAATTTCTTATATTTTATGAAGTTTGGCTAACTTTTGCACAAGAAAATAATTTTTTCGTCTTTCTTCTATTGGCAAGAATGTATTTGGAGTTGGAAGAGCAATTAAAATTGCTTGTGTGCAAAATATTAGAAACTATAACAAGCTTCAAAATGGGGGAATCTTTTGGTACATATATTGCAACCCTTGTAGCTATATTGAATGACATGCAAATGATTATCCCATTACATAATCAAATTATGAGAAATGTAGAGATCACATACTATTGTGTCTAGTCATCAATTTGCAACTTGGAAATAAAGTGAAAATGCACAACCCAAAAGCTTCCAAAATGATTGCTAAATGCGCCTGTGAATGGTGTGGTGGCTGCGACTGGAATCTTGTCTTCTGTCCTTGGCGTTGCGGGCTCTTTCCCGTTCGGTCTTGTTGCACCTGTTCTGGCTTCCTGTGCGGTGGGGAGTGTTTCTAGTTCCTCTGCGTTGCGTTGGGAGGGGAGTGGTGTGCCTGCCTTTGGGGTCCCCCGTGTCTCCCCTGCCTCAGTGCCTGCGTCTTGTCTTTCTGCTCCGCAACAACTCAATGTTTCACCTGCGACTGTGTTTGGTGTGGAGGTTGCATCTGGTGTCCTGTCTCCTGCCCTTGGTGTTGTGGGCTCTGTCCCATCCGGTCTGGCTATGCTTGTTCTGGCTTCCGGTGCGGTGGGGAGTGTCCCTGTTCGTAGGAAAGGGAGTGGTGTGCCTGCCTTTGGGGCACCCCGTGTCTCCCCTGACTCTATGCCTGTGTCTTGTCTTTCTGGAGGGTGTGCTCCTCCTGCTTTTGGGAGTTCTGCGGGAAAAGCTTGGTCCTTTTCTGATGCTGTTTGGGTTGGTGCTCGGCCTCCTCAAAGGTCTATTCCTTGTGCCAGGGACTCCCTGGTGGTGGTTTGCAGGCCTGAGATTGTTGAGAATGAGGAGTATTACTTGAAGACGGGCGTGGTTTGCAGATTTAATGGTCTGTAGCCATCCCTTCCTGACCTTCATGATTGGGTGAAGGCTTCCTGGAAGCCTTTGGTTGCTGGTGAAATCGAGCTCTACCCTAGTGCTAGGGGCTTTTTTATTGCTACCTTTGGCTCCTCTCGTGAGCGAAGTTGTGTCCTGGATAGAGGATGGATGTGGGGTATTCATTCTCTGTCCATTAGGCCATGGGCCCGTTCTTTTAACCCTCTTACGGAGCCGTTGAATACCAAACCTATTTGGGTCCGTTTACCTAACCTTCCTCTTCAGTTTTGGGAGGAATCTTGCTTCGAAGCCATTGGCCAATTTTTGATGGTGGATTCTACAACTAGGGAGTTTGGGCACACCACGGTCGCTCGGTTACTTGTTGATTTGGATTTATCGAAACCTCTCCATGGTGATTTTATTTTGTTGGTGGAGGACAGACCTTGGAAGCAGCTCTTAGACTATGAAGGTCTCCCCTTCAGGTGTAGGAGATGCTTTTCGGTGGGTCACTTGGCCTCTGCTTGCCCTCATGCCCGTCGTGAGGGTGCTGCGACTTGGTGGTCTAATGCTCTCCTTGATCACCTCACGATGGGTTCTTCTTTGGAGGTTTCTTCTGGTTTGGTTGACCCTCCTATTGGTGCTCCCCTAGATCTCTCCTCAGTTGATCCACCTTTGGACCGTTCTGCTGACTCTGTTGCGCCAGTGTCTGCTGTCACTGTTGCGTCGGTCCCTTCTGCTGACTCTGTTGCGCTAGTGTCTGTTGTCACTGTTGCGCCAGTCCCTTATGTTGTCTCTGTTGGGCTTGTCCCTGCACCTGCTGATGTTGTTCTGTCTGTTCTTGGCTGCCCTTTATTGGGCGCCTCTTCGGAGCCGATTGTTGATTTGCTTTTGGTTGCCTTGCTACCATTGCTTGGTGGTCCTGTGGGGGTTGTGGAGGGGTCTCCATTCTCCTCACTTCCGATTTTCGAGCCTCCTTGATCAGTTGTTCTTCGAAAGAAGAAATCTGTGTCTGTTTCTCAATCTCGGGCTCGTGGAACCAGCTCTGAACCCTTTGTTTCTGGGGTTGTTTAATCTCTTGGTTTCCACAGCTGTCTGTCAGCTGTTTCTGGTTGTTCCTATAGTTCAATCTTTGTTTTGAACTATGTTTCTCTTTGGCCCCTTGGGCTCTTTGTGAAGGGTTCAGCACCCTGTAAATGCTGCTTATCTATTCAAAAACATGAATGATTGACAATAATAATTAAAAACTACTGAAAATATGTTTGACAAACAAACCTAAAACTCATAGATCATCAAATATTACATTACAAAATTGTAAAAATATTTAGCCTACATGCTTCGCCATTAGATGAGTATTTTCTATTTTTTTAATTAATACAAAATTATTATTTTTTCCTACAAAATTGATTCAATCCGATCATAGTTTAAATTATAATATTTTCTAAAAAAGATTAATTTTCAATAATATAAACTAATCCATTATTATAATGATAATTAAATTCTCTTATAATATATACAAAATTAAACAAAACTAAATATGTTATTTAAATAATATAAAATAATATTGATGATTAATTATGGGAACCAAACTATGCTATCCCACTGCCCACAAAGTAGGTGAGATTACAATTTTCCCATGCAAAATTTCCTCCCGTTTTCCACAACTTTTTCCTTTTTTTGTGTGGAATACAATTTTCCATGTAAAACAAGTTTGCATGCTAATTTTGCTCCCGTTTTTTCCACACTTTTATTTTGTATAGGAGACTTTGCTATACAAGTGGCAAATGAACTTTTGACTTGATAAGAGTGTTGGATTGAAAGACACGGCTTCTCAAGGAAAATCCAAGTTCACAATAAAAACCAGGCGTAAATCTTATGAATGAAAATTGATTTTTGGAACGCTCCTTCACTGTCAATTTTTCTATGCCTTTGCTTTTGTGGTAGAAATCTAATTAACTTGGTCAAGCTACGAAGGTTCTTTCACACAGGCTGATATATTTGTTTTTTTATATTGTAAGATAATTTTGAGTTTTTTTCACTGAATAAGTCGTTTATTATTTTTTAATAATTAGAAAGATAATAATATAGTAGTCACAAAATAAATAGTGAAAGGTAGAAAGACATATAATTATAGTTTAGGTAGGATTAAGTTCAAAATAAAAGATGAAAATGGTTAAATTGGGGTTAAGTCTGAACATCAATGAAAATAATAAAATTATGAAGCAACAAGAGCATGATCAATAGAAGGGAGATCATGGTCATCAAGTTTACCCATGCATCATCAAGGATGGAATCATCATTGATAGGATCCTAGCTACTAAGAGCACTCTCCTATGCCTAAAATTCATCAATAGGCTATTGAGTACAAGCATGAGAAATAGTCAAGTCTAAGTTAGGTTACTTACTAGAATTTAGCCAACCAATATTACCATGCCTATGACAAGAGGCAAAAGGTGGTTGAGAGGGCTAAGACCACCCATGAGCAACACAATTCTTAGAGCCTTTTGGCTAAGAGCCTTGAAATTAGGATCCTAAATATCTTCTAGCAAATTGACTACAACCACATTTATGCCCATGAGATGGGGAGGAGGTACGAGCTAGAACTCTAGAAATTGTGTAGGGAACTTACCCAAATGATCAAAGAGTTCTTTTAGATGTGTAACTTCCATTCTAACCTTACAAGCTTGCACCTAGATTTGCATAAGAATATTAGAGAAAATCATAGCTTTAATTTCTATTTTAAAAGCATGCCAAATCTAGACAAATTTAAATGGAAGATAGGGTCAATTTCCTAGCAAAACCATATGCTATGAGAAGGGATTGAGCCAAAAAGGCTTAAAAAAATGATGTATCAAACTTTAAGATTTCTAAGCTCTAGTGTAGAACCAAAAAGGATGCTTGAGAGTCTCTAATTGTCCATGTAGAAAGGATGGCATGGTTTGAGAACTCCTAGATGAGATAAACAAGAGCCAATTAGAGACCTTGGTAAGGAATGCACCACATGAAATGAGCCAATTCAGGCTCAAGAATAGCCACCCAAACAATCTAGAACCTTTGATTCCAAGTTTCAGGAGATAAGGCATAAGCCACAAGTATCCCTTGCAAGATCTATAATTGCAGAATGGTGTTTTAGGATACCATTTTGAATCTTTCCACTAGGACTTGAAGGACCTAAACCAGATTTTATGAATCATATGAGAAGGGATGACATCAATAATAGTTTGGAAGGTCTCCTAATCCTAATTGGATAGCCAAAACTATTAACTTGGCCTCAAGCAAGGATATCTAAAATTTGAGGTGGCTTCATCAAGGAGATATAAAAGAGTTTTAATTACTTTATTAAAGAATCTCAAATCATGAACCCAATGGGATTTAGCAAGAAGATGATCTTGATTGGATAGAACTAGAGACTACCAAATAGATTGTTGGTTAATTGAGAGGCCAATGTGACCAACCCAAAGAAGCCAAGGCTTGATGGACTCCTAGGCCTTCCAGATGCTCTTAATAATAACAAATGTTCCTTATGTTTGGATAGGCTCTCTCATGGTGAGGAGAGTAGTGTCTAAGTCCTTTCGAAGCTAGTCACCTAGTAGGAACTCTTAATGAATACAATGCCTTATAACAATTTTCCAAGAAATTTTCCCTTCTAAATATTTTATGATCCATTTAGCATAGAGAGTAATGATTTGATGATGAAGTGAAATTAGTCCTAAACCACTAGTATCATGAGGGAGACAACAAAATTTTGAAGAAATAAATAAAATCCTTTATACTCATCTATAGAGGCCTAAAAAAATCCCTATATAGCTTCTCAAATTCTAGATAAGAGGACTTAAAGAGACTTAACAAGAGTAATAAAAATGGGTAGTGCCTAAAATTTTAGAGCACACCTAGAACTTACTAGCTAAAGAGAGGCATATTGATCCAATAATTCATTTTTTAAATCTAGCAATGACATCTTTCCACAAGATAAAAGGTGATTCTTGAAAAGTAAAGGGAATGCCTAGAAATCAAAATAATTTTTCATGCTCAATTTTTTAATTTCCAACCAAAATGGTCAAACCAACTAGATTTGGGAAGAAAATACCACTTATAACATTGGATCTTTTTCCATTGCATACTCAAGCTATAGGCTTTGTAGAACATGTCAAGGAAAATAAGGGCTTGTTTGATATTATTCTCATCCTCATGTAGACTAAGAAAATAATCAATAGAAAAATGCCCATAGACCAAATGGGTAGATGAATTGTGCTAAGAGATAGCCAAAGACTTCAACAACAAGCACATAAATTGTAGAAACTAAAGGGCATCCATGGTGAATAAACCAAAAAATCCCAAAATATTGGGTTTCTAACCATTAATGGTGATGCAAGCCAAGGTGCCAGTTGATAAATCTAAAAAATTAGATTATAAAATTTGGCCCAAATCCAAGTGCCTAAAGCATGACAAGAATAAAGGGTCATTCAATGTAGTTGTAAGCCTCAATAAAGTCAATTTTGATTAATATTGTAGTTAATTTAAGGTGATATGATGCTAGTATAATTTAAGGTGATATGATGCTAGTATAATTTACTCTGGGTTTCTAGCTTTAGGTATGAACTTAATATTTCCTTTGTTGATTATGTTTCCTAAAGAGTTCTCATAAAATATTCTAGATAGGCCTTGTGGTGGTTTTCACCCATCGTATCCCATTTTTTTTATATAATTCACATGTGAGAGTTCATCTAAGCTAGGGGATTTATCATCAAACATAAAGAAGATGACCTCATGCAATTATTCCTTAGTGAGAAGTTGATCACAAAGAATGTGTTGAGATGTGAAAACTTGACAAAGAAATACATT
Source organism: Sequoiadendron giganteum (assembly GCA_007115665.2). Classification (NCBI taxonomy): domain Eukaryota; kingdom Viridiplantae; phylum Streptophyta; class Pinopsida; order Cupressales; family Cupressaceae; genus Sequoiadendron; species Sequoiadendron giganteum. Next base: position 135,041,144 of record CM021100.1, read on the forward strand.
TAGGCATTGTTGTACAAAATTTTCTTGAGCTAGAGTATACTCTTGAGTAGTAAAAACTTGCTCATAATGTTATACAAAGTCATAAATAATTTATAAAATCCCAATAAAGAGAATTTGTGCCTACTTTATTTTTTTGATGCCTTGAGATATATGATGTGCTTGCAAATCCTAAAAAATTTCTTTACAAACCTTTTCTCTAATCTTAATCCAATGAATTTGAGATTTTGATTTGAGTACCATGAGTAGAGTTGACATCTATAGTCTACTTCTAGTAGCAAAGCATAGCCATGTGATTATGAGATTTTGAGTTGAAAGGTTGAGTTTCCAAAGAAATAGTAGTTTGGAAAAGCTATGAGGTGGTGGCCTCTTAAGAAAAATGGTGGAAATGGTTATTATAACACATGTAAATGTGGAGGAAGTAGGATATCCAATTGATAGCACCATTCCTCCAAGCTATCTAACTTGTCTCATGCATGAGGAATGAGTCCAAATTCCAAACACATTGAATATTAGCTAATTTGGTCTTATGAGCGAGTAGTGACATGTTTACAAAAAGCTAAATCTTTGTGACATTGGGATTGATAAGTTGCACTCAATATGAAACTATATTGGAAAGTGTTATGAAAGGACAACATCTAACAAGTAACAACTGTCAAAAGAAAAGAATGATTGAGTGATCAATATGGCTCTATCAAGTTGCTTAAGAACCCTATCAATTCTTTCTCTAAGGTTACTCCATGTGTACTATGCTAGATAATATGAGACCTGCCTTTTGTATATGGTTATAATATAATATAAGGAGTTGTCTACATATGTGTTATGGATGAATGAATTGTTCTTTGTTGTTAATATAATAAAGCTTTATCTGTTCTTCTAAAATCCTCACCACAAATGCTTTTTTTCTCTTATTGTGTCATCCGGGATATAAAATGACTACACAAGAGACCCTATGGTATAGATCTTTGGACTATACTTCCCCATCCTTCTTGCCAACACCATCCATTATCTAAGTTTAAGCACAAATGACCACAAGGCTCTAACCTTAATAAAAAATAATCTTTAAAGTTAGAAACCAAAATTTAGTAACCTTAATATGGGTTGCTTTTATTAATAAAAAATAGGTTACCCAAAGTTTTACATGATAATAACAACTTAACTTAGAAATTTATTACATTCAAGATGCATGTACAAGGATATCATGCTAGTTTATAATTTTATCAGTATGCAAATAACTTAGATTCAATCTATGACATATTATAGCACTCAAGGATTATCTTTTTGATTAAATGGAGACCAATGGGGTGTTACAACCTTCTTTAGATATTCTCTCATTTCATAATATTAGTTCATATTTTTAGGTTGAATTTGTGAGCACAAAAATGACATGCCATGTATTTGATCCTTTTGCTCAAAAATTTAAGTTTCTTCCCAGACACAAGCCAATCACCTTCTAATGAATCATTATTCATCATTTTTTCACATTGAGGCATTTAAATTGTGTATCTAAGTCAACTATAAGAGTACACCACCCTTAAGTCATTTCACAAGGCAATCAAACCTTAGTCTACCCATCGTCTACATATTTATTTTAGGTCAAATTTTTATTTTTATAATTCAAAGATCATTTTAATGCACAAAGTTGATTTTCATATGTTTAGATCTAATCTTAGGCCAATTTTGTAATGCAGATTCAACTCTACCATTTTTTTTTAAAATGTCCTAATTAATATTTCATCCTTCTATTTTTTATGTCTAAGTTTAAGCAATTTTGAGCTAAAATTCAATAGTTATGATCAAAATAATAGACAATTACCCTTTGAGAGTCCAAATAAACTAAGTTTGTACTTTAATTCCTTTTAACTTCTAATTCTTAAATTTAGCCATGTTGTTTTACACAATACTAAATTAGATCAATTGAATCACATAGATTGGAACATTTATAAAAAAACCAATTTTTATAAAGAAAATCAAATCAAATCATTAGATTTTTTTATAATTCAAATTAATCTTTCTCTAGATTTATTGATGTAAAATATTTTATTTGTTATAATTTTAAAAAAATATATTCTACTTGTTATAAATATTTAAAATTTATTAAAATACTCAAATTCTCTAATTTTATTTAAAACTTTCACAAAATTTAACAATTAGAATATATTCATTTTAGAAAAAATATTTCTAAAGTGCAATAAGTTTCATAATTGTCTTACAATAGTTGTAACATTCTTGCAATATGCACCGAAAGAAACCATGATATCTAAAATGAATAATTAAAACATAATAACAAAGATGCTATGGTTATCTTTAAAGAAAGCCTCTTCACATAACCTCTTCACACTTTTATACAATAAATATTTATTATTTAAAATTTTCTCTGTAACATTTAAATTAAAATAATTACTAATAGATTTCTTTTATTTAAGCAATGCAATTTCTTAATCTTATATAAAACTTTCACAAAATATGAGTAAAAGTAATTTAATTTTTATTAAATCAATCAGAAATTTGTAATGATTTGATTTCTTTACAAAACCATAAAACAAACGGTGTTCATTCTTTTCATCCAACAGATTTTGAAAAAGTGCGGAAATCTGCCTAACTTTAATATGCACCACAAATTTCCTGACTTTTAATAAGTGGAAAATTGAATGGAGTAGATTTATTCCCACTTTCGCCGGTAGAATAAACGTAGAATAAATTTCAAGTGATAGGAGAACTACAATTATAAATCAGCTTTAGTTTCCATTAATTCCACACAGAGAGAGCAAGTTGTTTTGAAGTGTTCTGCAATTTGCAATTTGCAATGAAGATGGTGATGATGTGGTTGTTATTAGTAATGATGATGCCTTTAACCTCCTCCGCTTGTCATGCGGATGAAAGAAATTCCCTCTTAGATCTCAAAAAGGGCCTCAACTTCACTTCTTCTCAATACACACTGCAATCGTGGAAGGGATTTAACTGCTATGCATGGGAAGGAGTCACCTGCCACCCAATCACTGCCCACATCCTTGTAAGGAAGCAAAGGTGTGCGGAATCGCTTCCTACGCTAATCTTGAGAGAACGATTATGCAAATTTCAACTTAACTGATTACAGGAATCTCAAGAAACATACAAGAACATGAATAAAACAATGAACACATAACACAATGATTATCGTGGGGAAAACCCTTACGAGAGAAAAACCCCACCCTCTAGAACCTGCATAATGTATTATCAAATCAAAGAAGATTACAATACACTTGCAATGCAAGTTCTTACAAGAGCATCACCTCAACTCAAGCTTGGAGAGATATCACTAGCATCCTTCTAGCACCCAGCCTTGCAAACAAAACTCCATTATCCAAACTCCTCCCCAAGCCCTCCTTATATAGTGATTTACAACCTGGAAACCATTTGTGGTTTTACAAAACCATGGGCTTAACCACCATGCCACATGTTGCCCATTTTTGACATTTACATTTCCAAGATGGAAAAACAACCAGGTTAAAATAGTAATCCCGTCCATAATTTTGTCCTCTAGTTTAGACCCCCATAAAAGACATAAAACAAATTAACTATGCTCTAAAAATGGCCCTCCTATATTCTACTAAGGACAAGGCACCTTTTAACAACTCATACACCTTTTTCCAATGCATAAACATGTGGAAAACTGCCACAAACAAATTCTGTAATTTTCCTGGAAAAGGCTTGCAAGGTTGAGACATATTTCTCAACAATCTCCCACTTGTCGAACACCTTGCAAGAGTTAGGGGATCCAAAATATCATGGACTTAATTGCTAGGGGCCGAAAGGCCCATAGACTCTGAACACCATCTGAACTTCTCTGTGCTCACAGGTTTAGTTAATGCATCAACAACATTCACCAAAGTGTCTACCTTCTCCAACTTCACCTTGCCATCCTCAACCATATCTCTCACAAAATGATATTGTACATCAATGTGTTTGGTCCTAGCATTAAAAGTCGGGTTCTTCGCTAGGCAGATTGCACTTTGACTGTCACTATAAATTGTCATTGCACCCTGTTTGAACTCTATATCTAAATACAATCTCTTAAGCCAAATGGCTTCCTTACAGGCATGAGTAGATGCCATATACTCTGCCTCTGTAGTGGACAAGGCAACCATAGCCTGTCGCTTGCTCATCCAACTAATTGCACCACCAAATAATGTAAACACATATGCACTGGTGGATCTTCTTCTATCAACATCTCCAGCCCAGTCTGAATCCACATAGCCTCAAATATCCAAGGAATGCTTGTTTCCTATTCCATGAAAACATATAGAGTACTCTGAGGTACCCCGCAAGTATCTGAAAACTCTTTTAACTGCATCCCAATGTGCTCTTCTTGGATTAGACATGTAACGGGAAAGTACTCCCACTGCTTGGGCAATGTCTAGTCTTGTACAAACCATAGCATACATCAAACTTCCAACAACACTCTGGTATGGTACTCGACTCATCTCTTCCATCTCCAATGGGGATGTAGGACACTGTGAATTAGAAAGCTTTGTTCCCATCGTAATAGGAACACTCAATGGTCTAGAATCCTGCATATTGAATCTTTTCAAAATAGTACCAACATACTTACTCTGGCCTAGCCAAAGCTTTCTGTTTTGTCTCTCTTACAATCTCCATTCCCAGAATGTACGTTGCTGCACCGAGATCTTTCATTTCAAACTTCGCTGAGAGTTGAGATTTTAATTCTGCAATCAAACCTTTTCCTTTGCCAATAAATAACATGTCATCGACATACAAGGCAATAACCAGGAAACGATCACCATCATATTTGAAATATATACAATGATCAGATTTAGATCACACAAATCCCAAACTCAACACATATGTATCAAACTTCTGGTACCACATCCTAGGACTTTGTTTCAAACCATACAAGGATTTCTTCAACTTATAGACCAAATGACTTTTACCTTTTACCACATAGTGCTCTGGCTGTGTCATATAAATTTCTTCCTCCAAGTCTCCATGAAGGAAAGTTGTTTTCACATCCATTTGCTCGATCTCTAGATCATAGGCTGCTGCAATAGAAAGCAAAAAACGAATGGATGTCATTTTAGCTATAGGAGAAAAAATCTCACCATAATCTACCCCCTCAACCTGGGAGTAACCCTTAGCAACCAGTCGCGCTTTGTACTTCTCAATGCCTCCATCTGAACCCATCTTCTTTTTGAACACCCATTTACAACCAACAGGTTTTCGTCCTTCAGGCAATGGTACAAGGTCCCATGTATCATTCCTCTTAAGAGCTGCCATCTCTTCATCCATGGCTATTTTCCAGGACTCTGAATCATTCATACCAAGAGCCTCTTCTACAGATCTTGGTTCATCAATGTTAGCATTCAAAGCAAATATACACCTCCAATCATCAGGAGAATATCCATACCTATCAGGTGCTTTTCTTTGTCTAGTAGTCCTTCTAGAAAACTCAGGTTCTCGTTCTGGTTCCTCTTCTCCCTCAGATAATTCAGAACTCGTAGAGCTCTCTTCGACATCTTGCCTTTCTAAGGGCCTCGATTCAACTTTCTTTGGTGTAGCAGGTAGTTGAATCACATCTTTCGTTTCCTCTATTTGTTCTGGCTGCACTGAAATAGAAGATGGCTTAGTTTCTCTAAAAATAACACTTCTGGAATAAAATACCTTTTGTGCAACATGATCCCAAAACTTGTATCCTTTCACACCATAACTATATTCGATGAAAATACATTTAATAGCTTTGTTATCCAATTTTTTCCGCTTCTCCTTTGGCACATGAGCATATGCCTCACAACCAAAAACTCTTAGATGTCTAATTGAAGGCTTGTGGCCCGACCATGCTTCCATTGGCGTTTTATCAACAAGAGCTGATGTAGGAGACCTATTTATCAGGTAGCAGGCAGTGGCTACAGCTTCAGTCCAAAAATTTTGTTCTAGTCTAGCACCACTCAACATACTCCTAGCCTTCTCCATCAGGGTCCTGTTCATTCTTTCTGCAACTCCATTCTGTTGTGGAGAATACGTAGTTGTCTTCTGTCTTTTAATACCACAATCTTTACAAAATGTATCAAAATCATTAGAGCAATATTCACTACCATTATCAGTTCTCAGACATTTTATTTTCTTTCCAGTCTGCAACTCTACCATTGCTTTAAATTCTTTGAAACGACTGAAAACTTTAGCTTTACTCCTAAGAAAATAAACCCATGTTCTTCTACTGAAATCATCAATGAAAGAGACGTAATAAACTGATTTACCAACAGAAGGAACATCAATTGGACCAAATACATCTGAATGGATCAGATCCAATATACATGAAGACTTATGAGAACTAGGGTAAAACTGAATGCGATTTTGTTTTCCATAAATACAATGCTCACAAAAATCAAATTCAAGATTGCAATCCTTTAACCCATCAACAAGATTCTTATTTTTCAAGGTCCGTAGACCCTTCTCACCTATGTGGCCAAGTCTTTGGTGCCATAACATGGTCTTCTCTGTAGGTAGCTTTGATTCGGTAGACAGAGCACCCTTGGGTACCCAAAAACCACGACCATTTGTTGAAAGAGAAAACCTCTCCTTTTCCAATAGAGTAGTCTTTTTCACAATCTTATCAAAAGTACTATTGCACTCAACCGTGCATGCATCAAGCTGGCACAGTGTACCCAATTTGCTTCCTCTTGCTATTACCATAGCACCTCTTACCATTTTCACACCTGCTTTAGAGAACTATACATGCACACCTGCATCTATTAGTTTACTAACAGATAACAAATTTCTTGCTAGTCCCGGGATATGCAAGACACCATCAAATCTTCTAATTCTACCATCAAAAAATTTTACATGAATACTTCCACTGCCAACAATATCAAGAATAGAGTTATCACCCAAATACACCTTACCACCATCAAAATTTTCATACTTACTAAACCAGTTTCTATTAGGAGTCATGTGGAAAGATGCACCTGAGTCTATTAACCATGCATTATCACCTACATGAGTGGCCAAGGCTGCGATAAAAGCGTCTCCATCTTCCTTCTCGGACTCAGAATCAGAATCTTGCTTCTTTTTCTTCTTCTTCTTTTCCTCTTTGCAATCCTTTCGGAAGTGTCCAGATTTACCACAATTCCAACATATCACCTTGGACTTACCAGGGGATTTTGATCTCCCCTTATTCTTGGACTTAGAACGGCCATGCTGCTTTTCGTTCTTGCCTCTTTCCTTTGGTCTTCCTCGAACACTCAAAGCCTCTTTAGCATTCAGAGAGACCTTCCTTCTCATCTCCTCAGAAAGTAGAGAACCAACAACATCCTCCATCTTCAAGACAATAGAAGTGCTCCCTATGGCCATGACAAGGTTGTCCCATGAATCTGGCAATGAACATAGTAGGATTTGGCACCTTTCTTCTTCATCCATCGCTACCCCAACTGAGGTCAACTGAGTCACCAACATATTGAAACTTTCCAGATGCTCAGGAATTCGTCCACCTTCTTCCATTCTCAAGGAATACAATTTCTTCCTCAAGAAGATCTTGTTAACAAGTGATTTCGCTTGATAGATCTCACTTAGCTTCTTCCAAAGCTTCTTCGCGGTAGACTCTTCATGCACATTAATCAGAATTGAGTCTACAAGACACAATCTTATGAGACCTTTAGCTTTTCTGTCCATCACATCATATTGTGTAGCTAAAGTCGGATCTGTAGGCCTTAGCTTATTCTCATCCACCGCATCCAATAGATCCCGATCAATCAACAGATCTTCCATCTTCAGCTTCCACATCTCAAAGTTTGTGCCAGAAAACTTTTCTACATCAATCCTCCCCGACATGCTTGCCATCTTTACGATCCTGCAATACAAAAAATGAAATACTCTGCACAAGCTCCCACTCAAACCTTGATTAGCTCAAAAAAACCCTGTACCCAACAAACAGAACCAAAACTGGCCAGGCTCTGATACCACTTGTAAGGAAGCAAAGGTGTGCGGAATCGCTTCCTACGCTAATCTTGAGAGAACGATTATGCAAATTTCAACTTAACTGATTACAGGAATCTCAAGAAACATACAAGAACATGAATAAAACAATGAACACATAACACAATGATTATCATGGGGAAAACCCTTACGGGAGAAAAACCCCACCCTCTAGAACCTGCATAATGTATTATCAAATCAAAGAAGATTACAATACACTTGCAATGCAAGTTCTTACAAGAGCATCACCTCAACTCAAGCTTGGAGAGATATCACTAGCATCCTTCTAGCACCTAGCCTTGCAAACAAAACTCTATACTCCAAACTCCTCCCCACGCCCTCCTTATATAGTGATTTACAACCTGGAAACCATTTGTGGTTTTACAAAACCATGGGCTTAACCACCATGCCACATGTTTCCCATTTTTGACATTTACATTTCCAAGATGGAAAAACAACCAGGTTAAAATAGTAATCCCGTCCATAATTTTGTCCTCTAGTTTAGACCCCCATAAAAGACATAAAACAAATTAACTATGCTCTAAAAATGGCCCTCCTATATTCTACTAAGGACAAGGCACCTTTTAACAACTCATACACCTTTTTCCAATGCATAAACATGTGGAAAACTACCACAAACAAATTCTATAATTTTCCTGGAAAAGGCTTGCAAGGTTGAGACATATTTCTCAACAATCCTTTCCTTAGATCTCAGTCCTCACTCCCTTAACGCCTCCTGGAATCCTTCCACATGGCCATTCATGTCTTGGAGGGAACTTCGTGGGGGGCTATTCCAACTGCAGCATCTGGAACACTTGGACTTCAGTGAGAATGCCTTCTTCCCTTCTCTTGCCATCCCTTCACACTTTCACAAGCTCAGCAAATTGAGGTATTTAAGCTTGTACGATTCTAATTTTATTGGTCGGATTCCAAGAGAGATTAGTAACATATCCAGCTTAACGTATCTTAATTTGTGTGGTAATCATTTAAATGGCACCATTCCAATATTTTTAGGTAAATTGTCAAAACTCACAGATCTTTATCTCTGTTCTAATTATTTGAGTGGCACCATCCCAACATCTTTGGGTAAGCTGTTAAAGCTCACAGAAATTGATTTGAGTTCTAACTCTTTGAGTGGCACCATCCCAACATCTTTGGGTAAGCTGTCAAACCTCACAGAAATTGGCATGAGTTCTAACTCTTTGAGTGGCACCATCCCAACATCTTTGGGTAAGCTGTCAAACCTCACATATCTTGGCATGAGTTCTAACTCTTTGAGTGGCACCATCCCAACATCTTTGGGTAAGCTGTCAAACCTCATATATCTTGGCATGAGTTCTAACTCTTTGAGTGGCACCATCCCAACATCTTTGGGTAACTTGTCAAAGCTCATAGAAATTGATTTGAGTTCTAACTTTTTGAGTGGCACCATCCCAACATCTTTCGGTAACTTGTCAAAGCTCGCCGATCTTACATTGTATCAAAATTGTTTGAATGGTACCATCCCAACATCTTTGGGTAAGCTGACGAAGCTCACATACTTTGACCTAAGTTATAACTCATTGAGTGGCACCATCCCAACCTTCTTATGCAACCTCACCAAACTCACAAGACTTGATCTTAGCAACAACCAACTAAGTGGAACTTACACACTTTCCTTCTTTGATAAAAACCCCAATATTCAAGAATTGTATCTTTCAAGGAATATGTTGACTATAAAAGTCAATGCCACTTATATTCCCAATTTTCAACTTGAATACATAGATTTGGGATCTTGTAATATAGAAGGGGACTTTCCATCTTTCATTTCAACTCAATACTCCTTACGCTCATTAGCTTTGTCTCAAAACTCTCTTAGTGGAAATATTCCTAATTGGCTTTGGGATTCTAGGTACCTTGATTATCTCAACCTCTCTTCTAACCAATTTGTAGGTACTTTACCCTTCAAGGTGCTTGGAAATCAATTCATTGATTTACATAATAATAAGTTACATGGAAACATTCCCCTTTCTTTACAAAATGTGTACTTCTTGGATCTTTCAAAGAATTTGTTTGATGGATCCATTCCACATTCTATCTGTGAGTCACATAATTTGTGGTTTTTAGACTTGTCAGATAATAGGCTTAGTGGTAAGATTCCCTTGAATTTAGACAAATGCTTTGATTTGTCCAATTTAGATCTAGAAAAGAATAATCTCAAGGGTACAATTCCAAATATATTTGGAAATATGACTTCTCTAGAAACATTGAAATTAGGTCTCAATGGGCTAAAAGGGAACATACCATCGTCCCTTGCAAATTGCAGTTCTTTGGAAATCCTAGATCTAAGGAATAACAATATTCATGGGGGCATTCCTACTTGGATTGAAAGATTGAAAAGTCTTCGCATCCTAATACTAAAATCTAACAAATTCATTGGCAACATACCCTTCAAAATTATCAAACTTGCAAAATCTTCAGATATTGGATATGTCAAGCAACAAAATTTCAGGTATTATTCCAAGTGGCTTTATGAAATCAAGTGCAATGGCAAATCAAACAGAAAACATAGAAACTCTTGAATTAAATAGTACAAAGGTTCATGGGATTTATATCGATAGCATAGTCATTGAGAATAAAGGGCAAGATATGGAGTATTCAAAAATTTTGAGATTAGTAAAATGTCTCGATCTATCAAACAACAATTTATCAGGTATAATACCTCTTGATATTGAATCCCTCAAAGGATTGATAATTCTCAATGTTTCAAGAAATCATTTCAGCGGTGAAATTCCAAAATCCTTGGGAAACATGGTACAACTACAATCACTTGATCTTTCCAGAAATGAATTGTCTGGGACGTTTCCTGTTGAGTTGCAAAATCTCACATATTTGAGTTACTTTGATGTGTCTCATAATAAGTTATCAGGAAGGGTACCACAAGGAGGACAAATGATGACATTTGATTCCTCATCGTTTTCCAATAATTCAGATCTATGTGGCCTACAAATCAATGTGTCATGCTCAACAAATCATTTTGTTTCTTCTAATGGCGAAGAAAAAATTAAAGAAGTGCTAGAGGAGGATATATGGTGGGATGTGGGAATAGGAATGGGCAATGCCTTCGGGTTTTCAGTTTTGATTTGGGTGTTGTGTTTTAGCAAATCTTGGAGTACAAAATGCTTAAGAATTATGGATGGTATTATTGATTCTCTTTTTCAAACTATAAGAGAAAAATTGTGTTATACTGAATAAGATATTTTCTGATCATCTTCAACACACTACAAAATGATGATTTTCTGACCACCAATAGAGAAAGAGTAAGTTTAATTCACAAATTTTCTTTATGTTGTTAATGATTTTGCATTAAATCACAATTTTTCTTTATAATTTTGTTGATTTTGTAATAGCTTAAAACTAATTTATACAAATCTAATGAAGTTATTCTTTATGCATCTTCTACCCAGATTTCTATTGCAAGAGCAATATCCTGTTGGATATTTAGATCAGGCATTAACATTCCCAAGTGGAGCACCTTTTGGTCCTCAATAAATGCAGTTTCCTCTTGTTGAAAACAAAGAAGTACAACAAATTCATTTATATGATTCTATTATCATCAGTTGTCATGTTGGCACTTTCAGGGTTACATAGGTACAAACTAATCAATCTACATGTTACTTCAATGATGATTTTTCATTGTGTTTTTCCATTACTATAATGAATCCACATAGCGACTGCTAGAAATAGACTGCTAGAAATAGACATATTGATTTCTAGTAAACTAAGCTTATCGTGAAGTTTCAAAAGTCTGATGAACATTATCATTATCTCTCCTTGAAGTTTCAATATATTTGCTGTTATCAAAGTCAGCTTATGTCTAAAGTAGTTTAGCACCACTCTTTGCACGCCAATGAGTAGAAAGGAAAAAATATTCAATTGCACTGTTATACTAGTTGAAGGATGGTGGATAAATTTCTCATATGCTTTGAAGACTCTGGTCTTGGATGTTTATCATCAGTCTGAGGGAGCACTACAGATCAACCAGAAGTTCTTTCTTGCCTCCAGCTAGATTTTTCCTGACTATTGAACATTGATATGCTTTCGGGGTACAGGATTTAAATTCAGTTTTCTCAATTATTTTATCAGATTTTTATTGGAGTTTGGGACAATCATGTATTTTTATATGGCATCCTATTCCCATATCTGCTCATCCATAAATAGCTGGTACTCACCTTTCATTTTTTCATGCCCATTGTATTGAATAATGCTCTTTAAGGAAAAGCTTGTTTGAATATTCTATTAATATTGTTCGCTTTATGACAGCTGAGCCACTTAGAAGTTAAAATTGATGGACGGGAGGTGTTGCTTAACAAGGAATCTATATGGATGTGCCCAAACAATGATCTTGGTAAGAAGTGAGAAAATCTATGTTATTATTTCCACTTGTTATATTATTCAAATCGTTAGGAAATCAAATATTTAAGACACACAATTAATGCTTAAGATTGTTAGGAAATTAAATGAAGTTGTTTTTTGGAATTGTTTTCCATTTTTCTGTAGTTATTTTTTTTTATGGACAATCACTGTATCTTCAACTTGTCACTTGAATTTTGTTGCGAGCGTATTTGATATCTTATAAATGTTTTTGCTTTCCTGTATGTCGACTATGCACATTTAAGACAATTCTACGGAGCTTGTAAATTGGCAAATATTGTGTAATCTCCTGAGGAAAAGATTACTAAATACTTGGGAGGGGCATGGCAGAGCACAACATCTTGATGTTCTAAACTTAACATTGTGTGGCTTAGAAAGCAATCTTTGTGAGGAAAGCACAAAATTCATGGCATTTCCAGAATTTATTTGAATGGTAAGAAAGATGCTAATAACAATGCTTCTACTTTTAATATCAAGCCTCAAGATGCAAAAACATTAGGCATATCTACTGTTTTCGCATTTGAAAGTGTTGCTTTAATACAATGTTGATTATTGCTTGATTGGCAATGCAGAATTAACAGCAGAAAGTACTTGTGATGAACTGGTGGATATTGGCCCCATTTCCTTGAATGACTTAGCTGGGCTAGTGAACTGCATATGGCACATGAAAGGTACAGACACAAAATAGTTCCTTCACAATGCCAATTTAGAATATAGGTGATAAATGCTTAAATTCCACCAACAGTTCTATAGAGCATGGGATTTCAGATTTTCATTGGACAGAGATGATTTGATTCATCAAAATATATTGCTCATAAATGGTAATAAGAAAAAGAGTAGCCCTTACAGTGTTCGTGTCATTGGACATAAAGCCTAAAAACACTATGGGAAGGTCCTAACATGAGTGAGGAAATTCAAAGGCCAAGAAGTGAAATCGAAATATAATTCACAATTCTGGTATGATTTTTCACATTCATCTCAATGTTTGTTTTCTTAGACACGGTCAAATTTTTAGTGCTTTAATTCTATTGGAATTATGCATTTCTAATTTAGAGTTTTCAAAACCAGCATAACCATTGCTAAAGCCAAGGCAAGAGGTACTGGAAACAGAGTTTTGGATTCAACCAGCGGGGCCAGGAAATGCCTACCTTCTTTACAGCAGGCATCCTATCTTATCCTTGAGTATGTCCAGAGCCAAGGGAGCAAATAAGTTGCGGGAGTAATCTTATATTCCAGGTTCAGTGGCTTCCTTAACGTTCTCAAATGAAGGAAGAAAGAATTTGATTTCTTTTCATTATAACGGTTTCAAATTTTGTTTACTTTAGATGGTCCTTACATTTTTCATCTTTGATTGCTTTGGCTTCAGGCATTACATTATTTCAAATTGTCAACTTCGACTTTTATGAGGTATTCATGCCTACTCTATTGAGGGCAGCAAAACTGAGTATCTGTTTTACAAAGGAGATTTCCCACATTTTCCTTTCATCAAAGGGACAATTCCTCTGCTCCTTGAAATTGCAATTGTAGCAATGATAGAAGCTTCAATAGTTAAGTTCATGTTGCGACTCTTTCATCATTTATTAGTCAAATGCTCTGTTGTGGCTTTTTGTTTGTCTAAAATCAAGAACAGCAGAATGCAAAGTTGGCTATATGTTGCAGATTATTTTATTGTAAATGTACTTATTTGTATAACTTTCGACCCCTTTCAAGTTTTTTCATCTTTAAAATATGAGAAGATATTGGGTAGTACGGCTTTCACAAATCTATGTATATTTGACTCTTTGCTTGCTAATCTATCCATCGATATGTGATTATGATAAATGATAGTCTTGATGAAACTATAGTTCCTGTGTGTTATTTTAACTATCCACTCCTTTATATTTGTTGCTACCATGATGTGTGTAAAAATATAGCTGTTTTTATGAGTCTATGTATGTCCATAGACATTACTCTTTTGATGTTATTGATTTTTAAACAAGGAGATTCCAGTACATCATATTTCAATTACATATTTAATAAGAGGAATTGAATTAATGCATTATATTAATCAAATGAACAAGAAGGAACAAGAATCAACAACATAAGAATGGAAGATACAAGGAATTTACTCCTAAGATATTAGATTTTGGGAGAAAACTTGGGACAAAACCGTTGCCTACAACAGGTTGATGGTTTCACAATTGCCCTATCGGCTATATAATCACCCCTATCAAAATTGGCAATTTCACATAGATGATCAAAACTCAAATTTTTTCCTAGCATTCCTTCATCAAAAGTTGTGACTCACTTTGAAATGGATCCATAGTATGACAAACACATTTTTGATCTTCTTATAGACCATGCCTTACCAATATGAAGGATTTTGGTTCCCAAAAGCTATGTATACTTATAAAATGAGTTATGACCCCTTAGTGAATGACATGGTTGCCACCCAACCCTAAACTACTCTAGCCAAGAGCCTGAAAATCTTTGACTCCAACTATCTGAATATGCCTAATCACTAAAATGCTTGAAGTAGATGGAATTGTTGTATCGACACTCTCTCCTCTCCACTCAAGGGGAATGATCCTAATGCTTCCATTGAGCATATTTCTCGCTTTAATATTAATGACCTAAATTGCTTGAACTTGCCTTCATGGGAATGTACAAAATGAAGTGACAACCCTCCCTTGACTAAGTGGTACGTATTTTTCCATTTGTATAAAATATTATTTCTCTTGAACATATAAGGGATGCAAACAATAATACTTCAAACATCCAATGAATCAACATCTACTAGTGCTTCAAAGATCAAAATTTCCTTCCAAACTTCAATAGATATTGACTAGAAATAAACAAATCAATGTCCATCTTGAAAAAACCAAAAGAATATGGTGTTGCACAAGTGGTTGTTGTTGCACCAAAAGATTGACTTGTTAATGCCCGATACAACCACCATATTTATACAAGATCCAAGATCCATAAGAGACAGTTAAGCCATGTCACAAAGCCAAGCGCCACGTTGCACAACACAAGGAGACCAAGGGCGAAACTCTTGAAACAATCCCACTTAGCGCAAGCGAGGGGTTCAAACCCGTGACCTTGGCTCTGGTACCAATTTTTGCATAGGCGGCTACTATTGCACCAAAAGATCGACCTATTAATGTTCAATACAACTACTAGGTTTATACAAGATCCAAGATCTATAGGAGATGGTTAAGCCATGTCACAAATCCAAGCATCGCGTTGCACAACACAAGGAGACCAAGGGTAAAACTCTTGAAACAATCTATTGTTGAAAGAATGAAGAAGGAACCCCTTAATGTGTTGTCATTGATTATTTATATTTACACTCATCTGATGAACAAAATGGAGATATCTTAATCCAATATTTTGGTCCACATTCGCTCATATGATAAGATCTACCTATGCAGTGATAATATATGTTCTTGACCGTTATGTGCATCTATGTTCAATATTTAAGTTGGTTTGGATGTATAGTTTGAAAGTTACAAGAGACAGCAGTTTGACATATAGTTTTTAGCTATATACAATGAATTTGGGTATGAGTAATCTGGTTCGTGTTCCTCCTATGTTAAGAGTTAGACTTTGCAATTTTGGGAGATTGTTTACAGGTGTCAGTATACTATATATTCTAGATGGTGCATGTTTATGTGGTCAAATTGATTGTTGGTGTCGATCAATTAGCATATTTTGTGATTAGGTCTAATTCTTGGCTGACCTGATGCTTGATATATGTTACAGTGATTAAATATGTATTGTGGATGTTAGTGAGATCTATTTTAGGTTCATTCTGACCTAAATCAAGTGTTGCACATTTGGTTTAAGCGTGAAGATGTTTTTGGTACAAGTGTGGAGCCAACAAGGCAATTTTGATTTAAAATATGGCTACATCTAATTAGGCCAACCTAACTGATGTATGCGACTATACTGGGTATATATGTAAGACATTTTGAAGTTGTAGGAGTGTGGCATATGAGTGATATTATGTGTATATGCAAATTTTGTATGTACATGATTAGATCTATAGAAGAGATGTTGTGAATATTGAGTGAATGTAAAGCAGAGCAGTGTTCTATATTTTGTATCTGATAGAGTGCATAGAGTCAGTATATTGAACTTCAAAGGAACTGAATCTAGCACAAGGAAGGCACATTTTGTATCAGTTCACATCCTAGTTATGTGGCCATTTCTATCTTCTATCTATTCTTCTTTTTGTTGTTGTGAGCCCTATTGGACAGTGTGTCATGGTAGTGAGCCTTTGTAATATCTTATAATTGATTATATATAATATATTGTGAGCTAACCCTCAATGTGGTTTTTCCCTTTTCTGGTTTTCCACGTAAAATTATTGGTGTTCATGTGTTATGTGATCTTGTGATTGTTTTATTCTTTCATTCATTGTTGTTGTTGGATGTGTTTTGTTAATTGGATGGATTGTGATCAAATGGTTTAATAGAATGTTGATTCACCCCCCAGTATTTTGGGTGTTCAACATATGGCTTGAGGTGTTGAATAATTTCTAAAATAAGATTTTCAACTAAGTTTTGAGAAATGAGGTTAGTGTAGGAACGAGAATAAAAAAGTGCATCTACTTTAACATTCATGAGTTGAATATTAATTCAAAATAATCATGTATGCTCCTTTTCCTCTTGCGCCCAATTATGAAAATTACCCTTGTAGTGCAAGAAATTTTGGAATCACCTATAAACTACAATCAAGTTTCTTAATGGTTAAGATAGTTGTTTTTTTAGCTTTCTTTCTATTTTGATGTGGACACTTCTCTAGATGTAGTTTCCAATAGGTCTCATCTATATGACCATTGAAATCATAAATTGTTCCAATGTCTTGTATATTTTGAATCTAGCATTCATCTTTTGTGCCTTACCTTCTCTATGGGTCTTTGGAGAGGAAGGTGGATTACCACTTCAAGGTAGTGAGCATGTGAGTGTGCCTCTTGGGGATTGGACATCAATGCATGCCTCCAAATATGGATATGAAGGCTTACAATGAATTTCATCATCATCTTCTCATATTACAAATCCTTATCCTTTGGAAGTATATATTAGCAAATAATAAATCAATAAATCATAATATTTAAACACATGACACTCTATGCACATGGATAAACCTTTTGAGGTAAAACTCCACCACCAAAGATATCATAAGTCTATATTAATATTTAAACCAACAATACACAATCAACAAAATTCTCACTTCAATTTTGGTATCATTCTAGTAGCGCTTGCGTACCTACAAATAGCCCATGAAACCTCTATTCAATCTATACAATTGATTAAAAAAATGAGAAGAAAAGAAAAGTATATTTATGAAACCATGACTACCCAAAATAATGGTATGACAAAAATTAAATTCCCTCATGTGACAAATCAATGCATCCATGGATAGAAAACATAAATCTCAAGCCTCTTTGACCCATGTGAAGAGTGGGCACACATCCTCTAAAACAACACTCCATTTTGCAATCCACTATACATTATGGACCCCATACAATATACAAAGTGTAAAGGGGGAAATTCAACTAGCTCAAAGGGAATTTCTCTGAGAGATAACTCTACTCTCTTTACACTAAGATAAACTAGTAGCTTAGGTTTCCCTAAATCTACATTAATTATACATTGTAAGAGTTATTGATGAACTCGAGCACCCAGAATCACCTACAAAACCAAGATAAACCTTCCACACGAGAGCAGCAAGAGATAGAATGCAGGAATATAGTGCAATAACAAAATGATGTTATATCACACACTAAATGATACAATATGCCTCAACTCTCCCTTGAATTGATTGAGTTAATATGAACTCATCTAGACTAGATAGGAGCTAGACCTGAACTAGTTAGGAGGGAGAGGTGAGTGCAGAATATATAGTAGAATATGGGCAAATAATTCCAAGAGGGGTAATAACTCCCAAATAACCAAATTAGGTGGGAGTTATGCCTACTTGGAAAATGCCAAATAGGTGGCATAACCTACTCAAAAAGAGACAGATGAGTGGTTTTGTGAGGTGGCATATAAGGCCAAAAGAGGGTGTGAAACTCAACCACCCAAGTGTGAGTGGGAGCAACACATGTAATCGATGGATTATGCCACGTGTCCTCACATGAACCACATCTCCTATAACCTAAGGTATGCTTAATAATGTGTAGGAAAAATAATATTAAAAAAACCTACACTAACACCCCCCCTTAAGCATAGCTTAGGTGGGTGAAAGGATGAAAGAATGCAAAGATGCAAATATGGGTCCCGGCTACTAGGCCATGTTAGGTACCCATGTACAAAATACTCTCTCACAAATGGAGTAAAGGAGAAAACCCAGTGGGACAAAACTCCTCCCCAAAAGAAAACAAGTTTCCCAACACAAGAAGAATCCCATGCAAGGAAGAAGTCCCCTCCAAAATAGAAAGGATAGGAAAGACCATGTAGCCTTCCCCAAAGTAGTCAACTATGCCAATGGTTGAAGCTCGAAGCTGAATGTAGAACATGGTCCACGATCGTCGAACAATGTTCCTCCCCTTAGGAAGAAACAAAACCAAAGGTGTATGAAGAATGTCTTCCCATTCCTGAAAGGAATATGAAGGAAGAATGATGAAAATGTATGAAGTCTCTAAACTCTGCTCAAGTGTCTCCATGTTGATGTCGAAAGATGTCACCATCAAATCAAGTGTTCTAGGCCACACTGTAGAAGATGAAAATCCAGAACCTAGTGGAGATGGATGTAGAACAAAATTTGAAGACAAAGATATCTCCTTTGAAGACAAAGGCGCCTCCTCCAAATGTTGCTCAAAAGTATCCTCACTCATGTCAAAATGTGATGAATGATCATGTGGAGAATGAACAAAAGGATCCAAAGGTTCCTCCATAACAATTGAAGAAGAATCAACTTCATCAAAGAGAAGATGGATGTCATGAATAATGTCTCCCAAGTCTGAAATATGAGACTCTATGAACAAACCTGCAATGTCTGTCAAGTAGTCATCTGAAGTAGCTATGTCTGGAAGACAATGTGTATCTTGCTGCACTGAATCACAAGAAGCCATGAATGTAGCAATGCAAGTATCTTCAGATGCAATAGTAAATGGAGGAGAAGGAATACAAGGCTCAAGAACTGGATCACATGTGAGAATACCCAAGTTCAAGTAGCCAAAGTTCTCCTCAAAATCAAAGCTCACACTAGGAGTGTGATCAACAACCAAAGGATTAGAACCATCATCAGGTGCAAAGTCTAAAAAGGTATACAATCGAGATGCATGATCAACCACCCCAGTAGCAATTATCTCTCTGCTCTCCAAGTCTCTGATGATAACTAAATCAGGTGTGAATTCAACAGTCTTCCCTGTTCCACCATGAGTGATTTGATAGATGGAAAGAAGATTGTTTGAAAGATGAGGTACACACAAAACATCATTGAAAGTACCATCTCCAATATCAACAGATCCTTTCCCAATTACATCCATGTATGTATTATTTCCCATCATAATAGGTGGCATAGCACAAGGCTCAAAAGAAGAGAACATAGACTGTGTAGAAGCCATATGATGAGACGCTCCAGAATCTAGGAGCCATCTCCTTGATCCAAGACCTGTAGAAGCACAAAGAGCTTTACCTTTTGATTTACCTGCACCTGTAGTATGGCCCTTTTCCTTATCAAATTCTAAATTTTTGGAATTAGAAGAAGAAGCTGAATCAACCATTCGAGAAGGAAAATTGATGTTGTTCTTTGCTAAAAGATTCTTCAACTCATCAATTTGTTTTAAGTAACATTGATGTTCATCATGCCTAGATTTCTTGCAATATGCACAAGTGAGCTTCTCCTTCTTAGATGAATCCTCTTTTGAAGAGAATTTAGAGTCTACTTTAGAAGTAGATGAATATTTATCTGAATCTTTCTTTCTATCACCTTGGTTCTGTTGTTTCTTGTTTTGCTTATTAGTGCCTTGTTTTGCAGTCAAGGCTTGAGATTTGGAAGATTTAATAATGCCCATTTGAATCAATTTATCTTGCTCCTTTGTGAGATCAGTTGCAAACTCACTTAGAGAAGGCATAGTAAATCCTTTTCCTAAGGCTCTTTTCATTGCATGAAATGTAGAAACAAACACTGCATAATCAGGACCAAGTTTTGAAAGAATACTCAAAATCAATTGTGAGTCATCCTTTTTAACTCCACACTGCTCTAACTGCAATCTTATGGCATTCAATTTAGTAAAGAAATCCTGAATGGTATCAAAATTGCATGGGCTCAATCCTATGAGCTCGTTCTCCAATGAATGTGCTCTCAAATCATCCTGTTTACCAAAGAGAGTATTCAAAGTATTCCACACTTCATTTGGTGATTTTGTAGACATAATATGAAAGCGTAGATCAGGAGATACAACCATGCATAAGGTGCCAAAAGCTTCATCACACTTATTGAACCATTTAGGCTTATCTTCATCTTCTGTAGGTTCCTTATCAATACCCATTGTTATTCTATACAATTTTAACTTCCTTAAGTGAATTTCCATTTCATTTTTCCACTCAAAGTAATTGTATGGTGTGAGTAGAGGAACCGATTTATCCATTTTAGATTGTTGTAGCAATGTGAGAGAAAAAATGCAAGAAGAACACACATAGACACCCCCCTTTTTCACTCAAAGAAGAATCCCCCCCAACAAAAAATTATTTGGCACTTTATAAATTAGTGCGTTTACAATGCTGGAGTTGTTTTCCAGAGTTTTTCAAGTGTCCAAAATGGACTCAAATACTGAAAGTATAATTAAATCTCAAAATTAGAACTTCAAAATAGCACCAAAGTATAGTGCTAAAAAAAATATCAACTTTCAAAAAAATAATCACCTCGATCCGAGGTCATATCTGAAAGTTATAGCCGTTTGAAGTTTCAAAAATGAGAACTGTCCTTCAGATCTGCTGTTAAAACTGATTTTCTGAAGCATCCGGATTACTTGAGAAAAAATGGATCACACCACTGCAAAGCCTGCGAAATTCTACCCCAAATCAAAAAAAAATTCTCTGAAAAAAGAGCTCGTATGACTGAATTATGGCCCTCCAAAGCTTGACTGCAAAATCAAAAATGCAATTGAAGAGGGGGTCTACTGAAATGTTCCGATTTAGTTTCTGCAAAATATGTAACCTGTATGCAGAAAATAGCAACGACCCAGATGGTTTTTTTCTTCTACGAACAAAACCCAGATGACGGATTTTCTTCAAAGTATACAAAAAATGTGGATCTAGTGTAAAACAAACGCCTTTAGAAACATAAAACGACCCCAACAACCAAAAAAATGACATGAAAAGGTAGAATCAACTACTTAAGACAAGAAAAGGCATGCTGCAACCTGCAATACTGATTAAAAAACTCACAAATCTCTCAAATTTGAGAAGGGGCTTGCAGATCTGACGCTCTGATACCATGTAAGAGTTATTGATGAACTCGAGCACCCAGGATCACCTACAAAACCAAGATAAACCTTCCACACGAGAGCAGCAAGAGATAGAATGCAGGAATATAGTGCAATAACAAAATGATGTTATATCACACACTAAATGATACAATATGCCTCAACTCTCCCTTGAATTGATTGAGTTAATATGAACTCATCTAGACTAGATAGGAGCTAGACCTGAACTAGTTAGGAGGGAGAGGTGAGTGCAGAATATATAGTAGAATATGGGCAAATAATTCCAAGAGGGGTAATAACTCCCAAATAACCAAATTAGGTGGGAGTTATGCCTACTTGGAAAATGCCAAATAGGTGGCATAACCTACTCAAAAAGAGACAGATGAGTGGTTTTGTGAGGTGGCATATAAGGCCAAAAGAGGGTGTGAAACTCAACCACCCAAGTGTGAGTGGGAGCAACACATGTAATTGATGGATTATGCCACGTGTCCTCACATGAACCACATCTCATATAACCTAAGGTATGCTTAATAATGTGTAGGAAAAATAATATTAATCAACTAGCTCAAAGGGAATTTCTCTGAGAGATAACTCCACTCTCTTTACACTAAGATAAACTAGTAGCTTAGGTTTCCCTAAATCTACATTAATTATACATAAATAATAATAATAGAAATTTACAAATTACAATATAAAATATCTTGTTATAAAAAATTGGTGAAAATATTTCCTTACAAAAGAGATATTTTAATTTTATTTTAGTAAAAATGTAAACTACTAATCACAAGAAACATGTTCTTTTCTAGAAGCCTTTGTCTTGAACACTAGTGCATTGCATAGACATCCTTGCATTGTGTTGTTGTCCAATCCATATGTGCAACGAAAAGTAGTACTATCAAGATCATGAAAAGTTCTTGTACACACATAATACAAAATAGGTGATTTCAATGTATGAATAATTCTAGGAATAACAAAAAGATAATAACAAAACTAACTATCTAGATATTGAAATAAAACGAAATTGTAAAGCACAAGAAAAAGGGGTAAAAAAGATATCACCAAGAAGTGTTTTCTCTCCCACAATAAATCTGCAAACAAGAAGAAAATAAAATTTATTTTTGGTGGTTGTTTGAGGGGCTTGCCTTAGTCAAACCCCCATTTTGGTCTTTCAACCTTAATGAAAATCTAGATTTTTTATAATGTTTGAAATAATAATTGAAAATTATTTGAAATAAAATGTAGATGAATGGAATGTTAAAATTTACAAGTATAATATGCAAGCACTTGAATTTATACAAATAAAAAACAAGAAAGATAAATTGAGGAGAAAGGGAACAATAATTTGGGAATAAAATCATGTAGAAGCTCATAAAAATCCCCAAGAAGAATGATGTTTCCTTTATCCTATTGCTCTTCATAATCTCAGAAGGATGTTGTTTGAAGATGCTCAAGAATATCACATCCAAAGTGTTGGTATAGATTGTTGGTTGTGAAAGTGGTGGATTTTTCTTCTTCAAAGTTTAAAAACACTAGAACTAGGAATGAAAATCACATTGAGAGACCAAAAAGAGACAGTTTGAAAGACCTTTTCTTTGGTCAAAATTGCATTCAAAAGTGTTACTTCGCAAAATTTCATTGGGAAGGCAGTTCTCAAAATCAGTTGAATCATGAACTTTTGTGGGTGTTAGTGTCATGCAAATTTCAACACATTGTACTCCTATCTAGGAAAATCCAGACTTAGAAAGCCTAAATTATCATAAAAATGCTAGAAATTTATAACTCAAGTGCTAACATTTTGTAATTGAGATGTTCTATATCAAAGAGTTGAAGTGAGGGCACAATGCAATGTGAAGTTGCAAGTGCATGCGATTTTTGACACTACATTTTTCCCCCACTTTAACAAGCATACGAGCTCTATAAAATATGCATGGTAAAGTAAACACAAAAGATCATAAAATTTACCCAAATATATTGAAGAGGATGTAGAACATTCAAATGAGGTGAATATGCCCCAAGGAGGAAGACTCGTAAAACAACAAAAATATCCTTTTCAAGACACAAACATTATAAATTTTTTCCAAAACATGTTTGAAAAATATATTGCACACAAAGAAAGAAAAATTTAAATACTCAAGCACAATGAACATACAAAAAATACACTTAAGAAAAAGAAAAGAGAAAAGGAGCTTGAAGAATATGAATAGAGAGATATTTTATAGTGATGCATCATTAGAAAGAATACCAAGTATTGCTAACAATTTGTGTTATGCTAGATTCCATACGATGCTTTTGATCAATCATGGTTACCACAAGCTACACTATAGGATAACCATGAAAAGAGGTAGGATATACAAGAACCCATAGGCTAGCAACTTTTATTATGCTAGGTGGATCATATGTTACCAAAAATGTGAAGATTGTAAAGATCAACAATGATCTATAGATTACAAAAGCAAGGTGTGTTCAATGAGATCCCCCACTTAAAATAATTATATGATACAAATAATCTAAATTATTTTAATTAAATAGAGGCAAAAGAGAAATATTCTTAAAATAAAAGGCATCTACAAGGATGTTGTAAGCATGAAACATGTATCATTGTGCTCATGGAATAACACCATGCAATATAGGGATGTCACATGAAAGATACATCACTTGAAACACACACACACACACACACACACATGTACAATAAGGGATCCACAGACTTGAAGTTAGTATAAATTATATAATAGATAATAATATGTCATAAGAGGAAAATCTAGTAAAATTATCATTCCCCAAGTCGTATGGAACTATAAGTACAAAGGAAGAAATATACATTAAAACAAATATAAATTTTGGGTCAACATGGAAGAGGCCTAAATGCCTCAACACTTTGCATTATCCTTGAAATTCAAAAAGAAATAAACACCATAAAGAGGAATGTAGGTACAAATAGAAGAATGCCACAAAATTTTCATCTACATTGTATCCATGTACCTACAAGGGTACCATGGTTCCTCTAGGAGAGATTAACATACATAAACAAGCATATACAAAGATCACAAAATAAATAGGAAAAAATCTAAAATATAGGTATTTAAAGTTACTGCTTTGAAGGCCTTCATCATACAAGATATCACTCTTCCAATTTTTATCATGAGGGGAGTGAGGACAAGCTTTCAGAGGAATAATGATTAAGGAAATACTTGAAGTCTCACCTGTAGCAAGAGCCAAGGAATTAGCTGCACGTACATCATCTTCCTGAACTTCTTTCAAGGTAAGAGTCAACAATTTTATGAATATAAAGGACAACACTAGTATATCTATGAAGGGTTTGAATAGTAAATCCTTGGGAGAGGAGGCAAGTGAATCACTATTGAGATAAGTGACAAGATGAAAATCATTCTTGATAGACTGAATGGGAGCAATTAAGGAGTGAAAGAAGTTAGAACTTCTTTTATGAAAAGAACAAATGTAGAGTGGTCTAGAGGTGGCATAAAAGGAGGGTTTATATTTTTATTACAATATGGTGGACTGGGACAGTGTTCTAGTTTTCTTTTGGGAGGTAGATAGGGGATATGGGTATGTGCAAGGAGATGGGGGACAAAAAATGGGTCTTAAGTGGCCATTTTTTTCTTGAAACTAGGAAGGACTGACCTTGGATGAGAAATTGAAGATAGTTACACTTAAAATTTGAATATTCAACAAGAACAAGAGTTGAGTACTTCGAGTATACTTTTTAAACTATTTTTTTTTAAATGGTGGAGATTAAGGGGTTCAAAAAGGGGGAGCACATAAAGTGCTCATTTTTTTGTCAAAAAAATATACACAGCGTCTAGTGTGCTCCCTTGAAATGTTGACCTTTTAAAAAAAAATTACTTCGATGAGAAATTAGCTAACACCATGTAGTTTATGCCCAATTTTTCTACTAATTTTTTAATGAATATATGATTTTTTACTAATTTTCAAAGTGGACACATCTTGAAAAACAAAAAATTGAGCATGCTCCCCCCTAATTTTTTTGGAAACTAATAAAAAAATATTTTTTTGAATGTGCAAAGAATAGTCTAGTTTGTAAATATGTAATTTGTTTCAAATTTTGATGAATGGGTAAAAAATGAGATCAAAAATACCATACATAGGTTTTTAACAAAAAATGGAGACAGTAGCAAAAGAAATTAAAGATCAAAACCCTAAAATATTTGAAATGTTAAAAAATTACATGGTTAGAAAGCTAACAAAGAGTTCAACATTACTACACCATTTTTTTACTTGAAATTGAAACATGTGCGAACTTGAGAGGGAGCATGCTCAAGACTATATTAGTTTGTTTAGATTTTGTAAAAACATGTCTTTGGACATTGAAATTTGTTCCTAACCCTTTGGGTTGGAAGCCCAAGGCAAATACAACCCTTCGGGTTGGAAATTGTCAACGCTGAAAAATAACATGAGTGTGCTATAATGTGCTTGCATTATAACACACTCACATTATTTTATGTACTAGCTTTCAATTATGCACTAACGTTATTTTAAAGGAAAAATAACCCTCACCTTTTATCCCCCTCTCTCCTCTTTACCTCCTACCCTCTCTCTACCTCATACCCTCTCTCTCTACTCTCTACATCCCTCCCCTCTCTATCTCCTATCCTCTCTCACACACATATCTCTCTCCACCTCCTCTCTCACCTCTCTACCTCCCTCCTCTCTCTACCTCCTACCCTCTCTCTCACCTATCTAACTCTCTACCTCTCTATATCAAACACATACTCTTTCTCTACCTCCTACCCCCCCTCTCTCCCTCCCTCCTTCCCTCCCTCTCTCTCTATGATTTTCACTTGTAGACATACATTACATGTCATCATAGAACTATTACACTTAGGAAATTCATTGCTAAAGTTACCTTGGTTTGAGTGTGTTGATTTTCCTTTTAATTTCCAACTATTTCTTGAAACTATCTAAAGAATTGTCAATTCTTATGCTCAAAGATTTCAAGAGGTTGGCCAACAAACATGAGATTGATTCTACAATTTTATCCTCTAAACTTCAGGTTCTGCAAGACCTAGGAGGGTGATACTTAACAATATCAGATGAAATTACACTTTATCCATAATAGGATATTATTTTAACAAAGATACTCTCATGAAATGTGCCAAGAATTATAGATAGTATAGACTTCGTGGGCTAGATTCTTGGAGATTATTACATTTTTGGATTTGAGAACATGCATAAAACCTAATGAATGAATTCAACATAAATTGAAAATTATTTGAATAAGAATGACCATGGATATGTAACCAGTGTTCACACTTAGATTGGTGCCTTAAACATAGGTAACAAAGCAAAAAAGAAATGTGATTCTCCTTTGAACAACAAACTAAAAAAATCTCTAAAAGCTAATATATCATTGCCTTATAATGATATTATTTAATATCAGATTTACAACCGATTCTTCTTAACAATCTTTGAACATATTAGAAATCTCAATATTTCAAATACAATAATTTAATCTATCACTTTAGTAGAAGCTATATGAGAAACATTCATTTGCACAAAAGGCAGTGATGAATAGAAATGATCCTTGATCAGTTTTATTCATAAGAGTATTAAGATATACATTTGGATAAAATTTATTGTGAATATGTCACAATCCATTCATATATTCTAGAATTTGCATATTGGTGTACAAAACATTACAATTGCATTTGCACATTTCTTCCTTGGAAGACTTAGACTGCACAAGTAAAAACCTAAAATAAAACTCCTCTGCTTACAAAATCCAAGATCCCTTTTAAAATAGCTCAAAATTATCTTTTATAGAAACAAGGGAGAAAAAAGATAAAATATATGGACAAATTCCACATTTAATTTGATAATCTTGTCCTAAGTATCAAACAAAATGATACAATTGCCTTACAAAAGATAAAAATACACCATTAGAAGATAAGATGGATGCAGAACCCATTGAAGAAGCTATTTATGATTTTCATTATGAGACAAAATGAAAGGAGCATGTGATATTTCAGACAAATACATATTTTCAAGGCCAAGGAGATGCCAAAATTCTTTTTATGTGATTCAAATGAGAGGAATATTCTTCCTCATTCCACCTTCTTGCTTCATTAGAAAATTTTATTAATCTTGTCTCCAATTTTATCAAATTATCCAAAGAAGCATTCATTTTGTCTACATCTATATTAACTTCTACAAAAATATAATTTAAGATGGGAGATAATACATTACTAAACCCTACCCTCCACACCTTATACTCCTTTATCCCTCCATCCTCAAACAAAATTTGGTCTTTCCATCATCTTCTCCACCAACTGCCTTCTTGTTCACCAAATGTATTGGATGCTCTTGAGTATATCTCTTAAGGCAATGTGAAAAATGTTAGCAATGTTAATTGCATTATATCCATTTCATACATCTTCTAAATGGCTTAAATGCATGATAGTCTATGACCAAAAATGCTATCAACAAATTTTGTGAGATTTTCCTTCTTTCCTACCATATCTTTCTCTTCTGCCTCCTTTTTCTTAATCAACTCCTTCTTCAAGTTATTTAATTTCACAGTTAGGGATGCCTTTTCTTGGTCATTTTTGCATCCAACCCCAAAACTGAGGTGGTGGAAGCAATCCAATAAAAATGTTTAATTTCTCTTGTAGCTTCAAATTTTGAGCATTTACCTTAGCCAGGTCTACCTTCAATCTTTGTACTAATACTTCTATAAACATTGTTTTTTTATAGTTAATTTTGTTGCCTATAGAGCACTTGTGTATCCTACTTTCCAACAAGAAAATTTATAATCAATTCACTAGAATCATCAATGACTCTAGGTTTATTGGTCTCGAGAAAAATTGACATCTCATGCCTTGGGTTAAAATGTGAGTCAAAATAGAGTACATTTGCTTGTTCCTCGAATGATAAAATAGACTCATTTTTCTCTTGTCTCCATATAGTATCAAATACAATTACAGATGATATATCCCACCCTGGAAAAAGAAAACAACCACCATTCCTTACTAATTCTTTGTCCCTCTGAGGTATCATGTTAGCTATTTCTACATCTATCTCTTTCCAAAACTAGGAAATTAGCTCTTTCTTGCTCTCCTCGGGGAGTCTCTAATCCTCTTCTATTTTCTACAACTCTTCACTTTGTTCTTAAGGATGAAATACTTGAAATCCCTGGTGGTAATGAATTTATCATCCTACATGAATATAGAGCAAGATAATGCTCTCACATCATCTGCCACCTAATCTCCATTCTTAAAATAAATTAGCATCCATTAATTGGATGGTCTTGAAACCACAACTCAAGTAGAAGGATGAATTACTTGTACCATATTAGAATCCTCTAGAAATTCATCAAGGCCTATGGGATAGTCCAACAAATATTTTGTAGTGGGAGATAATTTTTGTAGAGGTGCAATGTTCTCAGGGATTGTTTGTTCTGTTATTTGAGAGGAAGGACCAAGTTTATCTATTTGAGATACCTTCAAAGGTACATTTTCCAATAGATTGGATGCATTGTCATGATCCTAAGAATTGGATCATGAATTTTTGTATGTGCAACCTTATAGGAAGGATCTACCCCATTCCTCATTTCTTCTATAATTTGGATCATCACCCATTGCTCCCTCCTTTTGGTAGCTTCTTCTATTGAGGAATATATTTTTATTAGACCCTCAATTATATCATGCTCATGGATGAATGCATCAAGATTATACTCAGTCCTGCCATCATGAATGAAATTTTTCAGGATCACATTTCCTTACCCTATCTCTTCTCATTGTGTAGGGTAGAAGCTTACTTAGAAGTATTTCCAATCCTTCCCTAGATATTACTTAAAAATATGTTAAAATCAATGTAGAGGGTAGAATTTCATTCTTATTATAATTTATAAATGAGTCTTATTTGATTCATTTAATTGGCACATAATTTCTAATTATGCAATTCTGTCAGGAACGAACTTGGAAAGAATATGGGGTGCCAATGGGGAACCATAAACCTTGATTACTATAGAATATGATTAGAAGAACCAATCTCCCCAATTGTGATCAAATCCTAATTCAAGTTGGAACTCCTTTGGCCTCAAAAACTTTTTGACTTCCCTTGACAACCCCTAATCAAACCTCTAGCCCAGATTTCCGTGAATATCCCTAACAAAGTACTCCTAAAAAATGTTGTACTTTCTTGTTTCACAATTGATATCCCATATGTACGTCCATTATTTTAAAGGAAGCATCCTCTTTTGAGTGTCAAAAGCTCTGATCTACAAGAAAGAGGAGCCATATATTTCTTCCACTATAAATAAAAATATGGCACAAGGAGTACCATTTGAAGTGGACAATTCTTTCATTCTCTTTGATAGGACATAGGGCCTTATGTATCTCATCTAAAATAAAAGATACATATTCATAGGGATTTTTTACAACCTGAACTATATGAAAAATGAGGCTAGGGAATTCCCACCTATTTCTCTAGGTCATTCAATAATGCCCTAATAACCCTAATTGGATTGACTATCAACCTCACAAGGTAAGTCAATTCTCAATTAGGAGGACCTAGGAAGGGGGTTCTTTCAAATTTTAGGGGTTCACCACCAATAAAATGCTTGGAAAAGATAAATAAGCATTCAACCTACAAAACCTAGTTATGTAAGCTAAATGGGAGATGCAAATGATGAAATTATGCAACAAGATAGGATGTGTGTACCTGGGAAGTCTGAAGATGTGATGAGGATTCTATAAATGCAAAGAATCTTTCCAAATATGTCAGGGAGGATAAAGACACCCTTACTATTGTCTTAGTCCTATTGCTATTTTTTGGGGTAGATGCAGAATCTTCGAATCTCAAAACAAATTCTCAAAGAATCTTTGAAAAATACCCCTGGGAGGACTAAGACGCCCTAGGTGGCATATTAGTCTCATTCTAGATTTCTGATAACTCAGAATGTGATCTTGAGCTCCAAGGTTTGCACTTGCTTCCTCTCATATCTCAGGTTTTGAAACTTTTGGATTTGACCTGTAGGTGAGTTTCCATGAAGATGACACCTTTGTAATGCAACTTGCAACTTTACAATCTTGCACTCCAAATGATCTTCAAGTCTTCAACCTAAATTTGCAATCACAAGCATACAAGAGATGAAAAACTTGTTGATTGTTAGTAAATGGGGGTTTTCCTTGGTCAAACCCCTTGTTGGTAATTAAACCTTGAAATAAAATGGAATAATGGAGGGAAATGATGAATGAACAACATGCAATGCTAAAACTCACCAAACCCTTGTTGTAAAGTCTACAACCTTGTGTGAAATGGCTAGCTTGAATGTAGATCTTGAACCAGTGGAATGCTTTGATAGATCTTACTTGAATTGCTCTCTTGATTCAAAACCCTACATCTTAGCACAAAAACACACATGATGCAACGATAACCTTTGATATGATTCTTGAATCTTGATGATGGCTCCAAAATGCTTGAAGAAGTACTCTTGAATGCTCTTGAGTGAATACTTGAATGCTTGGATGCTTATTATGCTCTTGGATATCTTGCCTATTATGAAAATGAGTGAATGAACCTTGTATTTATACTTATCTATGCTTAATATCTCAAAATTACATCATACCAAGCTGACATAGGAAAAAATTATTTAAACGAGGCTAAATCCCATCAAAATTTAAATTTAAATCCCAAAAATAAGCTAAGGAGGACTAAGACACCCTAGGTGGCGTCTTAGTCTCGAGGCTCAAATAGTAGGGCACAGACTCCAAAAAGAGACCTTTTTAGGTGTATTCAAAATCAAGGTCCCAAGACCCTTGGGGGACTAAGACGTCCTAGGTGGCATTTTAGTCCCAACCCAAAAATCAGGGACACATAGATAAAATCATAAAATGATCATTTTCCCTTTGATGATTGTCAGGATTATCCATAAAAAGATGTAGTTTATTATGCTTGTGGATGAAAAATAGGACCAATTAAGACATAAAGAAGGATAAATAAAGCAAGGCGGGCCAAACAAGTGTGAAAATGCAAGGGTATGCATTTTCCTACACTACATTTAGCCCCCACTTTAGTGAGAGGATGAACTTGCTTCAAACTCACACTAAAGTAGCCAACCACACAATCAAGAGGGGTTCAAATGTATGAATGCTAGTAAGATAGGATGAAAATAACCTAGAGGGTGGCCAAGCTCCTGGGATCAAGATCCTATGATAGACCAAGGGTATGTGTAGGATCATCATGGAAAAAACAGGCCCTTAAGTGGCAATAAAAGGACAAAAAATCAGAGTTAGACAACTTCACATAAAAATTTGAATAAGTTATCAATATTATTTCAAAAAAATGTAAAAATAGAATATGTAGAAAATTGAATTTAGTTTCTAAACTACTAGACCTTTATTTAAAAAAAAAAAATCTGTTTGGTGAAAATTTGAAATTTCAATGCAGTAGTATTTAAATTTCAAGGTAAAAATAAGAAGTAGGTGTCTGTCTGACCACCCTAACCACAATAAAATGATAATATATTTTTATAATATTTTAGATATAAGTAGAGAAATCATGTCCCGATGTGATGCATTTTTTTTTATAATTTTTTTCCAAGTAAATAATTAATTATGATTTTTTTATTAGCTTTTAAAAAATATAAAAGCTCGTCTGTCTAACCACCTTAACTTGGTCAAAAATTCATGAAATTCAATTTTTTATTTTTTAATCCTATAGTATGCAAATCATAGAATGTGACGCATGTTTCGGATTCAAAAAATGTGATACCATTTGAAAGTTATAGATGTTTTTCAATCAGCCTATCAATCAGGACTTTATTCGTAATTCTAATAGAAAATGAATAATAATTATTTATTAAATTCAAAGTAAAGCATAATTTATATTGGTGGAAATTTGAGAATCTCCTCTAAAAACCCTTTTCTTTTCATCAATTTTGGGTTAAAAAAAAGTCTTCAGCCACATGGACCATAATTTGGCTTACATATCGCCACTTTTTGGCCCATCATGATCCTGCACATACCCCCAACATAGGCACAAAGGAACATGCATGCAGCTGATATATGAAGCCATAATCAGATCACAAACATACACCATCAAAGATAGAAAAATAAAAAAGAATAATGCAACGAATCAAGCTTCGACTGGCCATCCAACGTGATGGACAAGGTCTAGGTTGTTTATCCAAAAAGGTTTACAAGTGGAACACGTTTTCCACTATGCAAACAAAAGCACATGCTCATGAGAGCTAGTGAAGTTAGGTGTCCACTAGGTGAGCCCCAAGAAGTCTATATCAAATTCATACCCCCATGACTATGATAAGGACAAAAATAAAATGCATGCTCACAAGGGCTAGTGAAGCTAGTTGTTCACTAGGTGAGCCCCAAGAAACCATATCAAAGCCATACCTCCATGAATTTAATAAAGCACAAAAGGAAAATGCATGCTCACAAGGGCTAGTGAAGCTAGTTTTTCACTAGGTGAGCCCCAAGGGGCCATATCAAATCCATACCTTCATGACTTTAATAAGGCACAAGACGCAACACAAAAATAAAGAGAGATGTTCAAAGTGATTTGGCTTAGTTCATGCGAGGTCTTAATCTTAGGGGACATTGTTCCTAATGTCTCCAAAAGAGGACCAATCAAAGGATAAAAGATTCACAACTTAGGGAATGCAATGTGTCACATCACCACTAAGAGGAATGTAATATGCTAAGATAGATCATGCTCCCAAAGGAAATTACTCCCAATGTCACCACAAAAAGGAAAACACATCGCATGAAATAAGAAAATCACATCAAGGAACATGAAAAACAAATGTAAATGAAATCATGCCAAAATAATGCAAATGTATGCCCCCACATTAAATAAATTGCTAACACCATGTTGTGAGAAATTACTTTAAAGTAGCCAAAAGTGAAAAGGAAAAGAGGGCTGCCCCCCATAAACACATAAGGGATCTATGGATTCGAGGTCAGTATCTATCTTTGTTGCAATGATATTAGAGAGCTCAAAACTGTCATCATTCCCCAAATACACATAGAATTGGAAGAATGACACAAAGAGAGTGAAAACAAAGGAAATTTTTTTGGGTCAACATGGAAGAGACATAGGGTGTCTTGACACCTTGCATCATCCCCAAAAGAAAAACACAAGATAAAAATGTAAATGAAAAGGCGAAGATCTTACAACATATGGAAGAATGCAGGTAAAAATAGAGGAGTGCACAAAGAGAGAGGGAACATCAAACAAAAAATCATGGGGGATCACGTTATGCACACACAATAAAACAAAAAAGAAATGCAAAATACTAGTAAGGCACAGGTGAATTGACCTAAAGTAGGTCATCCACTTACCAATCTCAGTCTGTATAAGTGGAAGGTAGATAATGAACCTAAGGGACACCAACAAATGCCTTACTAAGGAAATGCCATCTACTTCTTTCCCCCACTGAGTGCAAGGCAAGAATGAGCCGAGGTAGGTGATGAGAAGGATCATGTAATAGTGAGAATAGAATATTCTACAACTATTACATGACAAGAGATGGAAGGCTATGCAATCAATTGATGGGAATCATTGCCATCAAAGTGAAAGTTTTACAATACTAACTTGAATGCATGACACTCATCAGTACTATCTTTGAGAGTTCGATGGTATGCGCAATGTGGGAATTTTGCATCTTTAGGGTAGAGCACTAATCTATTCATGGGTGGTAATGTTATTAGTTCTTTGTTTAGAAGCAATTGTAGTTTTCGTTCAATTTCAGGTGGTGGACAAGGAGGTTGTAACTTCTGTAATTTGTAAGGTTTTTTTGTGTTTGCTAGATTCACTAACTTCTCTAGTTGAAGGTCGAGGAGGAGGAACTAAGGTGATCCTATCATCCTTGTCATTTTTGTGAGTCATTGGTTGTTATTTAGGGAGAAGGACATTGGTATCAGGGGGGATTCAAAGATCACCGTACCATCACTACGAAGTTTTAGGTATTCTCGAGGAGGTTGTATATTGCAAGGGGGTCTTGATATCCTAACCCTATTGTGTTTTTATTGGTTGATAGGTGTTCTAGGAGTTGGTGAATTTCATGTTCATGTTTTGTATCACATCTTTGTTCACTCAAGACTATGAATCCTTTTCCATATGGTTTTTCTAGGTTGATTGGACTGTTTGTTACTTTGTTATCATAGGATGGTTGAGTATTTTTTTTTTTTAGAGGAACTAGGTTCACCTATTGTAGGGAAATTAGGTTCAACTTTTGTTTTAATTTCGAGATGTATGTAACCAAACATCTCAAGAGGTGGTATTTTAGGGGGATTTGGTTGTTTTATGGATGGATAAAAGGATGTGTTATCTTCAAGGTTGTTAAATAAATCATTGAGGAGCATATTCATGTTGTCATCATCTTCTCCAATGAGAGTTGATTGAGAATGAGTGTGTTCAATATCATTATGATCATTACCAAATGCACAACTTGAAACATCTACCAAAGATTTTAGGGACATCCAAAACATTCTAAAGCACATATCCATGACGCAAGATTAAGAAAATGCATTTGAAAATGAAAGAAACAGAGATAACAAAATTATATAAACTGTAACAAAAAACTGAAAGCAGCCAACAGAAGCACATAAAAGCAATTTCAAGTCCTAAAAACTGCAAAGTCAAAGTCAACAAGGACTAAGATGCTAAGAAGGGTGTCTTGGTCCTTTTGATGAGATTTTGAATTTCCAAGGACTAAAATAGACAACAAACAACAAACAAAGGGTTTTGATAGAAAAACCCTAAGAGGGACTAAGACACTAGGAAGGGACTTTTAGTCCTAGCAGAGGTTTTGTTCAGAAAAATAGCAAATTCTGAGTTGTCTACAATGTTTACAGGTTGCCTATTCAAGGATCTGATGTTTGGAAATGGAAAACTGTGCAAACGGATGTAAGGAAAAGTAACTAATAACAAGCAATTGAATGAAAAAATTGAATGCATTTTTTTCAATTTTCAATGCAATAACAATGTTTCTAAATGCAATTGGAATGATTACAATGCACTTTTAAAATTTCAATGAAATGAAATGATGCAAGAAAGTAAAAATTCCACTTATATGCACTTTTACTAAAGAAAAAACAAGAAACCCTAGATGCAATTTCACTAATGCAATATGCAAGAAACCCTAGATGCACTTTCACTAATGCAAGATGTAATGAATGCAATCTAGATCAACTTTTATGGAATCCAAATTAGAAAATGAATGCTCAACAAGGTTGGGTTCACCAAAATGAACCGTATGAAAAATGAGGCGGGGGAATGCCCACCAATTTCTTTAGGTCATTCAATAATGTCCTAATAACCCTAATTGGATTGACTATCAACCTCACAAGGTGAGTCAATTCTCAATTAGGAGGACCTAGGAAGGGGTTCCTTCAGCTTTTAGGGGTTCACCACCAAGCGAATGCTTGGAAAAGACAAATAAGAATTCAACCTACAAAACCTAGTTATGCAAGCTAAATGAGGGATGCAAATGATGAAATTATGCAACAACAAGATAGGATGTGTGTACTTGGGAATTCTAGAGATGTGATGAGGATTCTGGAAATGCAAAGAAGTTGTCCAAATATGCCAGGGAGGAAAAAATGCCCTTACTATTGTCTTAGTCCCCCTGCTTTTTTTTTAGGCAGATGTAGAATCTTTGGATATCGAAATAGAATCTCTAAAAAATAGCCTTGGGAGGACTAAGAGGCCCTAGGTGGCGTATTAGTCCCATTTTGGATTTTCGAAAACTCTAAATGTGATCCTGAGCTCCAAGGTCTGCACTTGCTTCCTCTCAGATCTCAAGTTCTGAAACTTCTAGATTTGACCTATAGGTGACTTTCTATGAAGATGACAACTTTGTAATGCAACTTTGTAAGTTTGCAATCTTGCACCCCAAATGATCTTCAAGTTTTCAACCTAAATCTGCAATCACACGCATACAAGAGAGGAAAAATTTGCAAATTGTTAGTAAATGGGGGTTTGTCTTGGTCAAACCCCTTGTTGGTAATTAAACCTTGAAATGAAATAGAATAATGGAGGGAAATGATGAATGAACAACATGCAATGCTACAACTCACAAAACCCTTGTTGTAAAATCTACAACCTTGTGTGAAATGGCTAGCTTGAATGTAGATCTTGAATCAATGGAATGCTTTGATAGATCTTGCTTGAATCAAAACCTACATCACACATGTTAGCACAAAAACACACATGATGTAAGAATAGCCTTTGATATGATGCTTGAATCTTGATGATGGCTCCAAAATGCTTGAAGAAATTCTCTTTAATGCTCTTGAGTGAATACTTGAATTCTTGGATGCTTATTATGCTCTTAGATATCTTGTTTATTATGAAAATGAGTGAATGAACCTTGTATTTATACTTATCTATGCTTAACATCCTGAAATTACATCACACCAAGCTAACATAGGAAAACATTAATTAAAGGAGGCTAAATCTTGCCAGAATTTGAAATTAAATCCCAAAAATAAGCTAAGGAGGACTAAGACGCCCTAGGTGGCATCTTAGTCTAGAGGCTCAAATCTCAAGGCACATACTCCAAAAAGAGACCTTTTTAGGTGTATTCAAAATCAGGGTCCCAAGACCCTTAGGGGACTAAGACACCCTAGGTGGAATTTTAGTCCCGACCCAAAAATTAGGGACACACAAATAGAATCATTAAATGATCATTTTCTCTTTGACGATTTTCGGGATTAGCCAAAAAAAGGCGTAGTTTATGAGGCTTGTGGATACAAAATAGGACTAATTAAGACATAACGAAGGATAAATAAAACAAGGTGGGCCCAAACAAGTGTGAAAATGCAAGGGTATGCATTTTCCTACACTACATATCCCTACTATGGATGTCAACTGCCAATACTATTATATTAACTAGTATCTAGGTTTTGTAGCCCATACCCAAAATTTGGCACAAATAAAAATATGTCTTCACAAAATAATCCTCAAAGATGTCATAATTAAGCCAATAAGGGTGTGGTTCAATGGTCAAGTCACTTGGTTGTAGTGACGACCACCAGGGTTCAAACCCTCGCCTGGCCAAAGTTCTTGTAGTCCTTGTGCTTTCGTTGGACCATTGTGCTCGCGGGTTTGGTATTTTCTTGTGGTTCTTGTACTCGGTTCATAGCTCTGGTCAAAAGAATTTACCCCTAATAATATGGGTGTATTGTACCTTTAAAAACAAAAAGATGTCATAATTAAAGGACTCCAATTCACCACTGGAAAACCTCTTCAGTTCCCTATTTTTCCTCTTGGCCTAAAACTAGGTAACCATTTCACTCTATAGTTGTCCCTTGGCCTTTAATATTCCCTAGTTTATGACCCTAAATCAATGAGCAACCGATAATTTTTATCCAATTTGAAAACATCATATATTCAATTTTTATCAAGGGTTATCAAAGGAGCACCGACCTTCCCATTGAAAGCAATTCTATTATTTGGGTTATATGACCTATCCAAAACCCTAATTAGTTCAAAATTTGTGAAGACATTAGGGAAACCAATCTCCTTATCATTATCTTTCAGATATTACAAATTGGTTGGCATGTTAGACATTTCTTGAAATAATACTTCAAAAGTGAAAACCCATGGATAGGGATGATTGTGTCTTTGAAAAAATTATTTTTGTCCACCACACTATCCATCAAAATTCTTGAACCTTGACGAACTCTAGGTCTTTTTGAAGATCTTGTTAATTGAACAATTATTTCATCATCCAAACCTCTCTTAACTCCTATTGAAGTGCCGACCATTTCTTATAAGGCTAGGGCTTTGTGAATGTAAAACTAGGGCCTAGGGTTTTTGTGCAGTTTTTTAAAATTCAGAGTTAAAAGAAAGATCTCAAAGATTAATTAATCCTTAAACTTCAAAACTCAACCCTTTTAGATTATAAAAGACCCTTTTAATACCAGAATATAATTCCATTTGTTCTAGACTCCACAGACCAAGTCACCGTAAGTATTTCATTGATCATGCACCCATCATTTTAGTGGACTATTGGGATTCCAGATGCTGTTATTTGACTCAAGCACTAAAAGTTTCAAAACAAATTTCCTTAGGATTCTAGGAGATTCTTTATTATTTACAAATTTTCTAGAGATTCAACTAGATTTTTTATTATTTATTACATTTATTTGGTAGTACAAAGAAATTTGAATTGAATTACAACTTTAAGATTGTTGAAAACCTTTAAATATTGTAGAAAACCCTTATTCATTAGAAGATTGTAACAAATCTACTTTGAAACCTTTGATTTATGCTTTGAATGATTCAAATGCATGCAATTATGCCAATACAATCGAGAATTTGGTAGATATAGATCAGATCCACCATTAATATCATGTCCACCATTAATATCCTGGCATGCTTGAGGGAATGATTAGTGATAGTCCTTTTCCACTTTTAAATTTGGACCATCAATTAGATGAAGATCTACAGTTATTATGGAGATTTGAAAAGGCTTTCACAATGAACATCCTTTCTTTGTTAGTATAGCCTTTAGACACGTGTCACCATTTTGGGGCTTCAGGGAGGAAAAATAAAATTGCAACTCACTTATACGAAGAAGAAAACTCCCACAAAATCAAACAAGATAACAAGGAAAAATGTGGCATGATTTCGAGATCTCGTAGAAGGAAACATAAAACATAAAATCTCTTACGATAGAAGAAGCTTGTATGAAAAGGCAATGAATGCTTGCAGCTAACATGATGTGGTGATAAATCAGGTTAGTACCACACGAGAAATAATTTTTGGGCATTCACGAGAAGGAAATGTTGAGACCAAAATCTTCCTTGAAGGTTATAGCCAGCGTGATTTAATTAAAATATGACATTTGGCACTGACTGGGACTAATGTGGGACCGTCTTATGGGTTCATCTTTAGATAAATTTTTAAAGCATGTGCAATAATTGGAACAACTTAAGTTACTAGGAAAAGTGGGCCATTAACATACGGTTGAAAATACATTACTAGGACACTTAAGATATGAGAACCAAAAAGGAAGGTTACCATCTAAAAAGAACCGAAGAAAATAGATCTTATGATTTGATTGGCAGAAGACCCCTACATGTTAGCAATGACAGGGAGCGAAAAAGTAATATTACAAGTTTGTGGGGAATAATAATAAATTTAAAAGCACTTGCAAACTAAAGGAAGTACACAAAATAATGCCATGTGTCAAGTGGGACCCAAAAAAATTCAAGGGGTTAAGCATTATATTAAAAGTGTATATGAGGAGTAGGCTTAACTAGTGCCTAAGTGAATGGGGCTAGTTATAACATGAAGCAAGGGTATTTAAAATGTAACTTAAGGGACCAAATAACTTAGGTAGGAAATCAATGCAAGATTATAAAAAAAAGTGTAGGGGTTTTCCAAGGGTTTAAGATTTTTTCAAAATCATAGTGCAATTTTAGAAAAAATCTTACAAATATGACCATTATGCAAATTATCAGAGGCATTTGAACAAGCTAAGAGTTAAAAAAAATTCACAAGCATCACAAGTGGTTCTGGTTGGAGATAATTGTTGTAAGAAAGCAATGCGAGGATCTAGATCTCTAAGAAGTAGACCAAGAAAAAAAATTCAAAACAAAATCTAGACTATTCAAAAAAAAAAGGTACATTATGCATGGAAAATACCAATTTTAATAAAAATATGGCTTTAGGAATTGTCCATGCACTATAAATTCTAGTAATTCATCATTTAGGCTCTACAAAAAGTAAGAATTTTCACCATGGTTGTTTGAAACAAGATAAGGTCAAACCTAAAGGGCATTGAGTTTTCCATGTTTACCATTATCCTGAGATCTTGTATTCCACAATAGGACCATAGATCATCTCTGTCAAAATTTCATGATGTTGCTCTCTTGTCAAAGAGATATTTCACCTGTTGTTGTTGATTAAGATTTTTTTATTTTTCTATTATTTTTGATTCATCTAGCTCTATGAGCCGATTTATCTTATTTTCCATGGCATCACAAATATATTCATTATTCTCTTTGATGAATTTATAAATGTATATCAAGTTATTGATAGGAATTATTGCCTACAACCCATACACTAGATTATATGGAGATTTATAAGTTGCCTTCTTAATAGTCACTCTATTAGCCCAAAGTGCTAATCTAAGCTTAGCATCCCAAGATTTATTATTTTTTCCTATCATCCTTTTTATGATCTTCATCAAGATTTTTTTAGTTGATTCTTCTTGTCCATTTCCTTGTGGATGATAAGGGGGTGAATAAGAAATAATTATTCCTTATTGAAGAAAATAAAATTTAAACTCCTCAAATCTAAAGCACATTGCATTGTATGTGATTATTTTGATAAGCAATCCAAATCTAATGATATTGTCTAGTATAAAATTTGTTACAACTTTGCTAGTGGCTTTGATAGTAGGGACTATTTCAATCCATTTTTCAAAGTAGTATGTTGCTACTAATTTCTATTTATGACCACCACTAAACTTATCTATGATTTCTCCAATGAAATCAATACCCCATTGCTAAAAAGGGGCTTCTACAAAGATTGGTCTTGTTATAGTAATAGGTTAATTACTTAATTAATTTAATCATGTTGATTAATTAATTAAGTCACCTTTACTTTATTTTTCACTAAAGCTAAACTTAGTTCCATTAATAATCAATTAATTATTAATTATTAATTACTCACCTTTAGGGTTTTGATCTCCTTTCATAAGGATTGATCTTATTGTAATTATTAAAATTCTCTTTTATGCATTTTTTGCTTGAGGCTTGCAGAGTACCTTTGTTGTTTTGGATATCTTCTCTTTGTGACAAGTTATTTGCTTGCAGGTTTTCATTGGGTTTTGTGAGGTTGGTTTGTCAACTTCAACATGGTATCAGAGCTTCAGATCTGTCACTTCATGTTCGTTGTTTGAGGGATTATGTCTTGAAAGCAACATTTTTGTGCATTTTGAGTCAATTTGGACTTCATCATTATGTTTGGAATGCTCAAATCAGTCAAGATTGTCTTTCATTTTGTCAGAAAAGGCCTCCATTTGTCAGATCTGTGAGGGTTTGGAGTTACGACAGTTTTTTGCCAAATCAGAGGGGTTTCCCATCATTTTTTGATAGACTTTGTCTTTGTTCTCTCAAACAGTGCATATTGGTGCAAAACAAACCTCATGGGTGCGCTCAGAAGTCCCAAATACCCCTATTTTTCATATAAAATATGATAGGGTTTGCTAAGAATTGTTTTTTTAGTATTTTTGGGGATTTTCAAAAAGCATTGCTAGAAAAATCCATATGATTGTACGGATCTGTATGGACGCATCCATTTTTGTGCCATATTTTTGTGTGCCCAAGCCATTTTTGAGTTGCCTTAATCTTTGTGACATTTTGCCTCAATTTCTGTGCCCTCTTGATTTTCGTATTGCCTCAATTTTTGTGCCATGAGGGTACAACTAAATATTTTATTAATTTTTTAATCTTTAAATTAATAAAATATTTGGTTTAAAGCCTAAATGAACACTTTTAGTAAAATGGTCATATCTTGAGCATATGTAGTCTATTTTTCACAAACAAAATATCACTAAAAAGCTGTTTCCAAGCCTGATCTAGTGGTGCAGGAGTTTTTTCTTGATTTTTCCAATCTGACCATTTTTTGTGTTGTTGAAGTCAGATCTTTAGTTTTCACTTCAGGAAGCATTAATTTTGACTCAGGTATCACTTTTTCACAATTCTTGCGGCATCAAAAAGTTGGTTTGGTGCTTTACACAGTGATCAAACTTAATTTCCCAGATTTTGCCCCAGGTATATTTTATTCATTTTTTTGTGTTTTCATAGTTTTCTTAATTACTTGGATGTTTTAGCACTTGGGAACCTCTTGTTTGCATTATTTGTCTCTATTTCATTTGATCTACATGCAGTAAGGTCATTTTTCTGAATTTATTTATTTTAAGAGTTATCATGGGTATTTCTACTCACCCTTCAGTTGTAATCTTGGAATGGGGTAATTATGAGTCATGGGCAAAGGGCATACTTATACATTGTAGGTGGCTTAATATTTTTCCTTATTTGTATGATCTCATACCTGAACCAGCCACTCCAAGGGGAAAATTAGCTTGGGATATCACTAGAGATCACATAGTAGGACTTACATTGTCTAATGTTGATAATGACACTATGTGGGTTGTATCGATCATTGATTATCCTCACCCACTTTGGACACATCTTTGGGAGATCTATGGAGACCCCAATCTCTCTCCATTACCAAAGGATCCTGCTTCAGATTGTCTCTTACCCATTTCTTAGAGAGAGAATACACCCTTTGATCATGATACTTTAGAGGAGCTTGAGTATTTAGACATTCTTGCATGTTCCAATGGATCAAAGGCTTATCTCATAGTTCCTACTCTTCGAAATGACATTACACATGTACCATCTGTTATTCTTGATGACATCAATATTGATGGATTCAGTTCAACATCATGACCATCTTGGTCATTCATTATTTGCTACATCATGAGACTCTTATCTTGCAGACACATTCTTGTTTGTTGAGTCTCACACTGCATATCTTGAGGATTATTT
Organism: Sequoiadendron giganteum; assembly: GCA_007115665.2. NCBI lineage: Eukaryota > Viridiplantae > Streptophyta > Pinopsida > Cupressales > Cupressaceae > Sequoiadendron > Sequoiadendron giganteum. The sequence goes on from CM021100.1 coordinate 135,084,506, forward strand.
GGAGGACATACATCTCCTCTACCTTGAAAATTAGGTTATCACTGTATGCCCACCATTATCTGTGCATTCAGAGGTTGCATTTCAGGATTCTCCACATCACTTTGGATTTGGCATCATATGTTTCAGTTCAGACAGAGAGATTATTTAGCATCCTATCATGACACACATCTTGAGACAAATTGGTTCATTACTCTTCACAGGGTTTCTTCGACATATTCCTTTGGATCCATTTCTTCCCAAGGGGAGGAATATCATTTTCCATTTCAAGATCTCTTTTTGGATTCTACATCATGTTGAAAATGAAGGTAAAACTATAGAATAATATAGTTTAAAATTGGTAAATCCTGTGTAATTGTAGATTAAATTTTAGTATTCTTTGTCACAATCTCTTGTGTATGATTATGTAGAAGTTGTCAAAACCAACTTCAGACTCCAAGAACATCTGCATGCAAATGGATACCTGTCATAAGGAAGAGAATGGATGGAGAAATTATCTTATCAGAACAAAAAGGAATTCAATGAAATATACAATGGGATCAATCCTTATAAAAGGAGATCATGCAAACCCTAAAGAAACCCTAATAGGAAAAACCCTAAAAGAAGCCCTAATAGGAAAAAATTTAATAATTAATATAATTATTAAATGTCACTTTATGCAAACTAAAGTGAAATCTTAAGAAGGGAATAAAGGTAACTTAATCAACATAATTAAGATAAAACCTTTACTCTAACTGATTAATCTTGAATTAGATCAATTTTAATGTTGTAGAAAGTAGATAGAATATTGATAGAAGAAATATAAGACAAAATAGAAACGACAGTGCATGTACGTGGAGAAAACCCTTTCGGGTAAAAAGCTCCACTAGAATTGTTCTTGCTTGTATTATTTAACCTTTGAATGAGTTATAATAATACTAATTCAATTCTCCTCAATGTGCTTTTCCTGTCTTTCAAGAAATATTCTTCACAACTTGCAATATTTTCTCACAAAACTCTCGCATACAATTTTTGCAATAATAGACAATATTCTTGCTTACAAACTCATACGAGTTAACATATATAATTTCTCAAATCCTCTTGAGAAAATCCATGCCTAGGGTTTCCAAGTTGAATTCAAACATGCATGACAAAGTCAAACAACAATCTCCCTCAAATTTGGCACCCAACACTAAAGTGTTAACCTCGTACTTATCAAAAATATCTTCTGCAAGCTCATCCTCAAAGAATGTGTCCATTTTGGGTCCCACCTAACTGAGCATTACAAATATCTTTTCCTTGCATTAGTGATAACTCAAAGATGCCAACTTGGGAACCCAAGGTGGGCCAAGTTGGTCTTTTTTAATTGAAACATATCTGCCACCGATTCATGCAAAACAGTGTGCATGCATGATCCTCCATCTGTTAACTGAATGTATCATCCTATTATTTGTCCATGCAACTCAAGTCAACTGAGATTAACTAACATGCAACTGAAGATAACTGAAACATAACTAAACTAAACTAAATTGAATTGAACTTCAACTGAACTTCAATCCCTAGTTTATAGGTACTCAACATGCATAAATCAAAATCCCTATTTTGTAGGAAACTAGGATGCATTTTTGATGTGTACTCAATTCACCAACCAGTTAACTGAACCAAGGTGGATCCCAACTCCCATGTGTGCGCCCATGTGCTCCTATTTTGTAGGAGCTCACTCCAAGGCTTCCTCACATGCTCCTAACACTTAGAAATAATTACAAATTTCAAATTAAATGTTTATTTCATTCCAAATTAATCTCTTCCTAATCCTAGAGTTATGAAACCCATTCCAAGGACTTAGGAGATACATGAAATAAGTTAAGAATGCAATTAAATGGCATCCTATTCCCAAAATTCTCCCACTTTACATTATCATTGTAATTATTCTAAACTAGGAATCATTTAATATAAATCAAGTACAAGACTCAAGGCCAATGGCCTTCCTGCACCATGAGAACTTTTCTGTAGTATTGATCAAAGTGTCAACTTTCTCAAACAATATCTTACCCAAGTTTGCGTATTATCTATGAGAACCCACCAATCAATCCATGCCAACTTCAAATTCAACCTGCATAATCATGAAGCTCCAAGCAAAGCAAATGATTAATATTCAAAACCCAAAAAACTACAACCTCTCTAAATTTCATGAAGATAACCATATCCTACCAAAGCTCCCACAGAACTATAATATTGAGCTATACATGGCAACAAGATAAACATCAAAAAAATCACTGTAAAAAAACTCCCACTAAAACATGTAACCAAGCTATCCATGACATCATGATAACCATCTCCTAAATTAAGATCATTCATGGCCTCAACACAATCAAATAATTTGTTGTTAACGTCACAACTCCCAAAAAGGTCAAGTAAAAAACCATAATATCTAAATCAAGAAGATCAAACTCAAGGTAACCATCCCCATAACTAGAAATCAGCCCATAAACCATGTCATAACATCCCTCAAAATGAATCCTCCAAAACTAACTATCCATAGCTCAAGATCCATATCTATTAAAGATAAAACATATAAACTCATACTAAACCATACTTAAATGAGTCTCCATAATCAACCATGAACCAAATAAATCCCATGAGAAATCAAGGCATGAAACATAACACATCTAAAAGATATAATGGAAAAATACCTCTCAAATAAAGAGCTGTTGAGTGTGTTGAACTCGCGTCCAACCAAGGTGTAGGCTTCTTGGTCTTTACTGTTGAAAAACTTTTCTTTCAAGAAACCATTCCAAAATATGTCTCTTACCATAAGAGAACTCAAGCTTCACCTAATTCTCGAAGTATCCATGAGGACCTATAACCAACCAATCCATGCCAAATTCCAAATGCAACACAACACCATCATGAAGTAATCAAGAAAATGATTAATGTACCCAATACAAAGAGAACTACTATGATCAATGTCAAAGCTCCAATCATAAATCAAGAACATAAACATGAAATACATGATATAAAAATCTCCTCCAAGGAGATCACATGCATCATCACTTACATAAACATCCTAGTCTCAAGAGAACAAGTACCATGTCAAACTCTAAATGCAACAAGAGTAAACCATACATAATAGAAACCACTCTAAACCAAGAAAACATATCCCCAATCACATGAAGATAACCATACCAATGATGCATCCACGTCATTGCCAAAAAATCCCACTAAACCGTGGCACCGAGTCACACGTGGCATCATGACTACCATTATCTCCATGAAGATCACTTGGTAACATCAAGAAAAGAGTTATCACAAACAATATTAGTTGAAATAATCAATGCATCATTATTTTCATCTGAGGATTCCTCTATAGAATAATCAGAACTCCTTTTCTTGTTCTTACAATCCTTCTTCACATGTCTCAGTTTCCTATAGTTCCAACACTTTACCTTACTCTTACCAGGGGTTTTAGACTATCCTTTGGAATTACCCTTCTTCACATGTCTCAGTTTCCTATAGTTCCAACACTTTACCTTACTCTTACCAGGGGTTTTAGACTGTCCTTTGGAATTACCCTTTCCTTCCTTGTCTCCCTTAAGTTCCTTTTTCTCAGGCCTTCCTCTTACAAACAAGGCATCTTGGGATTCCTCTTTAGAATTCCTCCTCATCTCCTCTGATAGGAGAGTAGGAATTATATTGTCCATATTTGGATCTACACCACTACCAGTGATAGCAAAAATTAGATTTTCCCAGGACTCTGGTAAAGAACAAAGTAAATAAATGCATTTATATTCATCTTCTAGCTTTACATCTACAGATGCTAACTGACTCGAAATCAAATTAAAATAATTTAGATGATGTTCAATAGAATCACTATCTTTCATCTTTAAATAATATAATTGTCTTTTTAGATACAACTTGTTAGTAAGGCTTTTAGTTTGATAGATATCACCCATCCTATTCCACAAATCAAATGCAGTCTTTACATCTAAAACATTCAAGAGAACAACATCAACAAGACATAATCTGATGGTTCCTCTTGCCTTCTTATCAAGCTTAGCCCAATCCTCATCTAGCATAGATGAAGGTTTCTTTGTCTTATTACCTACAACTAACCACTAATCTCTCTCTTCAAGGAGATCTTCCATTTTTAATTTCCACATCTCATACCCAGATCCATTGAACATTTCAATATCTAAACGAGAAGTAGAACCCATTGTAACACACTAATTTTTCAAATAAAAAATTGACACAATATTAAAAGCTCCCACTATAGCCAAAAACCTTCAAACTTTCAAGAGAAAGGCATCCCAAACTCTACCCAACCTCTAGCTCTGATACCAAACGTTGAAAATGGAGGTAAAACTGTAGAATAATATAGCTTAAAATTTGTAAATCCTGTGTAACTGTAGATTCAATTTTAGTATTCTTTGTCACAATCTCTTGTGTATGATTAATCTTGAATTAGATCAATTTTAATGTTGTAGAAAGTAGACAGAAGATTGATAGAAGAAATATAAGACATAATACAAAGGGCATTGCATGGACAATGAGAAAACCATTTCGGGTAAAAAACTCCACTAGAATTGGTCTTGCTTGTATTGTTTAACCTTTGAATGAGTTACAATAATACTGATTCAATTCTCCTTGATGTGCTTCTTCTATCTTCAATAAATATTATTCACAACTTGCAATATTTTCTCACAAAACTCTCTCATACAATTGCTGCAATAATAGACAATATTCTTGCTTACAAACTCATAAGAGTTAATATATATAATATCACAAAGCCTCTTGAGAAAATCCATGCCTAGGGTTGCCAATTTGAGTTCAAACATACATGAAAAATTCAAACAACAATCTCCCTCAAAGTTGGTGCCCAACACTGAAGTGTTAACCTCATAGTTATCAAAAATATCTTCTACAAGCTCATCTTCAAAGAAGGCATTCATTTTGGGTCCCACTTAACTAAGCATTAAAAATAAATTTTCCTTGCATTAGTTGTAACTCAAAGATGCCAACTTGGGTGCCCAAGGTGGGCCCAAGTTGATCTTTGTTAACTGAAAAACATTTGCCACCGATTCATGCAAAACAATGTGCATGCATAATCCTCCATCTGTTAACTAAATGTATCATCCTGTTATTTGTCCATGCAACTCAAGTCAACTGAGATTAACTAACATGCAACTGAAGATAACCGAAACATAACTTAATTGAATTGAATTGAATTGAACTGAACTTCAACTGAACTTCAATCCCTAGTTTATAGGTACTCAACATGCATAAATCAAAATCCTTATTTTTTAGGAACCTAGGATTCATTTCTAAAGTTTACTCAATTAACCAACCAATTAATTGAACCAAGGTGGATCCCACCTCCCATGTGTGTGCCCATGTGCTCCTCTTTTTTAGGAGCTCACTCCAAGGTGTCCCCATATGCTCCTAACACTTAGAAATAATTCCAAATTCCAAATTAAATGTTTATTTCATTCCAAATTAATCTCTTTCTAATCCTAGAGTTGTGAAACCCATTCCAAAGACTTAGGAGATACATGAAATAAGTTAAGAATGCAATTAAATGGCATCCTATTCCCAACACATCAAACATCAACCATTGCGACAAGAGTTTCTTCATTGTGGGGGGGCCTTCTTGTCTCTTTCTATCTCTCCTATGGAAACCATTGTATATGTACTTATATGATAGAATTTTTTTATGGGGGGTATCATGTAATCCACCTTCTATCCTTCTTTCATTAGTGCATTACATTCTTTTCTTTTCTCTCTTTTGGGGGGGAGTTTTGTTCCCTTGTGGTTTTCTCCCTTTCTCCTTTTTATGAGAGATTAGTATGTTGTACATGGGTACCTCATCAGGCCTTGTTGTCGGAACCCATCTTTGCTTTCATGCATTTGTCCTTAGTTTTTTAGCTTCTTTCTCCCTAAGTTCATCTTAAGGGGGTGTTAGAGTAATAGGTTAATTACTTAATTTAATCATGTTGATTAATTAATTAAGTCACCTTTACTTTATTTTTCACTTAAGCTAAACTTAGGTCCAATAAAAAACAATTAATTATTAATTATTAATTACTCACCTTTAGGGTTTTGATCTCCTTTCATAAGGATTGATCTTATTGTAATTATTAAAATTCTCTTTTATGTATTTTTTTCTTGAGACTTGCAGAGAACCTTTGTTGTTCTAGATATCTTCTCTTTGTGATAGGTTATTTTCTTGCAGGTGTTCACTGGCTTCTATGAGGTTGGTTTTTCAACTTCAATAGGTCTTACGACTAAATCTCCAAAATATTTTAGCTTACCTGAAAATATTTGACATGCTTCACACCTCCTTATTATTTTTTGTGTGCCAGCAAATAAGGTGGGCCACCAATAAATTGATCTCAAAATCCTATCAATAGTACTTTTGGCTATGAAGTGCCCACCACAGACTCCACTATGAATTTCATCCATAATTTGGGTAGCATGTGCCTCATATTTGCACTTAAGTAATAATTAATATTTGTTTCTCCAATACAACTCACTCTACAAAACAACATACTTGATAGAGTGAAATTTGAGTGTCCTCTTTTGATTTGTATTCATGTCTTCAAGAAATGACATCTTCTTTAAATAATGCGCAATATCCTTGTACCAAGGAGATGACTAAAATTTTTAGTCTATTGAGGCTATGCTTGTCTCTAGATGATTTACCTCATTGACTTCAATATTTGACTCAACCATGAGATTATCCAATCCTTGACCTCTGACGAGCTTTGTGATTTGGATATCAATGTTAAATTATTAGATCTTGTTAATCCATCTACACCTTCTTCTTGTTACTTCTTGTTGAGTTAATATGTCTTTGACTGAAACATTAGGAACATAAGCAACAATCTCAACTCATACCAAATAAGGTATGAAATTCTTTACTAATTTACCAAGAGCATGAGACTACTCAATTATATCATACTTTAATTTAGTAGCTTGAAGATACTTTCTAAAGAAATAAATAGGTTGTTCATATCCTTCCTCATTTTTTGTAGTAGGACAAAAGCTATAGTATGAAAGGAAGCAAAAGAAAACAATTGAAAAGGCTTTGAAAAATCAAGATATTTAAAAACAAGAGCCTTTTTATTGCTTCTTTAATGCTTTGGAAGGCCTTGGTTGGCTCTTCTCCCCAAGATATGGATTCACCCTTCTTAAGCATCTTAGAAATAGATTTTTTCAACTCAACAAAATTTATGAAAAACCTCTTAACAAAGTTCACCTGCTCAAAGAAAGACTAAATGCATTTAATAGTTTTAGTTGAGGGATCCTTTCAATTGCAACATGCTTTGGGTCAATTATTATCCCTTCTTTTGATACAATATGGCCTAGTAGCTTTCCTTCTTAACCCTGAATACACATTTCTTAGGGTTAAGAGATATACCATATTCAAAGGCCCTAAAAGATATTTTCTCAAGATGCATGCTTGATGATCTTATTTTTTAGAAAAATCATTTAAGTCATCTTGATAGAGTACCATGATTGTATTATTAAGGTCCAAGAATGCAACATCCATATCTCTTTGAATTTTTTCTCCAACATTAGTCAAGCCAAAAGGCATCTTGACATATACATGTTTTCCCCATGCTATGGTAAATGCAGTCTCATACAACTTTGATTCTTTCACTTTTACTTGGTTGTATCTTGAGAAGTGATCCATCATAAACAACAACTCACAACTAGCTACTTTTTGCAACATTTCTTCCATATTATGCAATGGGTAATTATCCTTTAATGAAGACACATTTAGATTTTATAAATATACACATAACATTATATTTCCATTCTTCTTTCTCACTAGCACCAATTTACAAACCCAAGTAGAATTTTTGATGGGCTTGATGATGCCTCCATCCCTAAGTTTTCATTAATTCTTGTTTCACCTTGGGTTCCAATGTAGGGTTGATTGGTATCTTCTTTTTCTTGAAGGGTTTAACATTACACTTTAGAGGGACTTAATGTTGGAATAATTCATCTCTGTATGCCTTCAGATAATCATAAGACCAAGAAAAAAACATGTTTATATTTCCTAAGTAAGGAGATAAGCATAGTTCTAATTTTTGGGTTCATTTTTTCCCAATGTATACCCTTTTTGGTGCATTATGTATTCCCAAATTTATTTCTTCTAGGTATTTCTTATGTGTTGGGGTTGACTTTGCATCATAATTGTCAACATTGTCAAAAAATATTGCTAAATCCACCAAGCCTTTTGGAATTTTGTTAGTTTTCAATTGGATGACCTCATTCCCAAAAATAATTTCCCTTCCATCAACCATTTAAAAAAAATTGTGAAAATCAATTTCTTAGCTATTGTATTCATCTACACATTGTATAAACTTTAATAAATCTTGGCCATCATTGATTTCCTATCAGTTACAAATATTATCTATAATAGAAGGTCTTGTTTTAACTTCAACCTTAGATATTCAGAAAAAGTTATATTATCAAGTCTAAGGGCAATATTGGCAAGGAGATTTGTCATTGTGTTCTTAAACTGATCCATCTAGTCTATGGAAAAAGAATCAAACATTTCAATGGTACCCTAGACAACAACCCTATATTGCTTTAGTCTTTTGTGTTTAGATACATATTTGGCTCTTACATGGGATAATACTAACTCAAATTACCCTATAACCCTAAGATTCTTGAAGTTATGTTTAATAGCCATATTCAGTCCTAAAAGCAATACCTCATACTTTGTAACATTATTAGTTCATTCAAACTTTATATAGAATGAATAATTATAGAAATTACCAATTGGTGATATAATAATCACCCTAACACTCGCTCCTTCTTTGAATATGCTCCATCAAAGTACATGGACCATAGATCATCTTCTTGAACATGTTCTTTTACTTCTTGAGCTATTGGTGCAACTTTCTCTTTATTAGATGAAGAATGTTCAATTCGAAAGTTGTCCATGTCAATAGAAATGAATCATACTTCTTCATATAGCTATATATATTCCAAAATATTGGGATATATTTTCTATTTGGTTAGTTTCACATTTTTCCTTTGATAGGGATCATGGATTATGATAAATCATTTTGCATGCTACCACCAAATGCTACAAACAACTTTCTTGACAGTAACATATCATATTGAGGTGGAATGTCAACTACTATGGCATTCATCATGAATTATTTCTTAGGAAAGGAAACAATTTTGAATTGCACATCATTCATGATTCCCATAACCGGAACTTCCTTAGAATCCATAGAAAATAATTTACCATATGCTTTACTAACCTATAGTCCTATCTCTTTCATGATATTTATGGAAGCTCTTGAATCTATCATGCGATTTTTTTATCAATTTGTCATTTATCTATAAAGTGATATAGAAAGGATCTACATAAGTAGGGAAATTTGTCAAATTTGTGCCTAAAGACACCTCAGGCGCTTCAATGTTTATAAACTTCTTTATGTTCAACTTTATTTAATTGTCTTTTACCATTTTCAGGCAGGGTAATGACCTTCTTCTTATTCATAGAGGCTATAGCTACACCATTAATAATGTAAATTGCTTCTCTTTGTGTTCCTCTATTCTCATCATCTCTAGCAAAGGAACATACACTTTTGATTTGTGATCGGGCTTGAGCCATGTCTATAGAGATATATTTAGGAATGCCATAAATTCTGATAAATTGGTATGACTTGATTTTTGATCTTCTCTTCTTTATTTTGTATCTCAACTTCTTGAGTGCACCGAGAAATTCCTTTTTCTTGCTTTGCCTTCATCATTTTATACTTAGCCTTCACAATAGGAGACATAATTTGATTTATAGGTTTCTCAATACCTTTTCCTTTATTTTTGTGTTTTTGCTTTTTATATCAGGCTTTTCTTGTTGCTTGATGGGAAACTGGTCCTTCACTTCCTTTGTTTTCTCCTTTATGAAGATTCTACCCACTCTACCTTGGTCATTATTTATTATTCTATTTATCAAGTTGTAATTACTTTGAACTTGAGCAATTGTAGTAGCAGTTTTGCTCTGATCTCTTCATTTGAGGGCCTTCTCAATCTAATATCATATTCAAATGTTTCATGATTATGCACATCATTAGGTTCTTCTTCTTCATTATCAATTTTTTAATGGTATTCATAATTCTAGCATCTTTTTTCATGAACATCTATTTCAGTATATCCTTTATTAAAATAATATTCTTCATTCACCGAGCATATTCTATTTGACATCATATTAACATCATTATTTTCATCATGAGGATTTTCATAATCATCACAAGAAAGGATGATCTTCAAAAGATTGTGCAACCGTGCACTGTTGAGGAGAGTGGGGTAATTGGAAATTCATGCACTAAGGGTTATCTTCTACAAGATTTGCATTGTTTCTCTTTAAAGGATCAAGATTTTTTTAGGAATTACCCTTTGGTTATTTTGAATAGGTTTATCATTATGCCAGTTTGTATTATAAGGCCAGTCGGATAGTTTAGGCATTCAATCTTGCTTCTAATAATTAGGTTTATCATGGAATAAACCTTTTTAATTTATTGCTACCTTATAACTTAAGTATTTAAGGGTTCTCATGACTTTATCAATCTTATCTTCATATGATGGAACCTTTGCTTGATGTCCTTTAGGATTCTACAATATCTTCACATCATCTTGTTTTCTTACTTTCGTAGATGATTTTATATTACTCTTAATGTGCATGGATATTTTAAAAGCATATTTTAAAGAGTGAGGATATTTAGACATTTTCTATTTATCCCATTTAGTATCATAGGTATTAAAATATAGTACTAAACACATAGGTTCACTAGGTCTCATGTACCGTGGAATTTTGTTAATGACCTTGATAAACCTAGTATTCAAATCTAAGACAAATTCATTGTATTCTTTATTAATAATAGTGAATTCATTTATAATGAACCTATGGTAAATTTTGTCACCACAACATTCTATAAATATTCTCTTGAATTAATCCCATGACCCAACACTTGCATCAGGTAAGCTTATGTACCAATCTCTTGCATCATCTATTAGAGACTTCATAAACAATTTTATCACCACATCCTCATCTTCTACCTTGAAATCATCAATAGGATTTAGAAAATTTCTAATATGATCTTCCTCTAATAATGTATTATTACCATAAAACCTAGATAATAAATTTATAACATCATTTAGTAAAACATTTGGATATCTAGGGATACTACTAATTTCTAGCTTCCCATGCCTTTCTAATTGCAAGGGTATTCTTGCTGGGAAACTCTCTACAATCAGATTTACTTGAGGATTAACCTAAATATAAAAAAAATTCCACCCAGTTGACCACCCATATTTGGATTATACTATTGATAATTTCCATAACCCCCCAAATTTTGTTGTGGTAAACTCACTTGAGGCCGTGGGTTTTGTGTGGGTATTTTTTAATTCATTGGGGCACTAATTGAGGCACAATAAGTTTGTACAATTATTTGTGTAGGAGTAGAAGTGGTAATATCAATTAATAGAGCATTTTGCACAAAGTTTATAGGGATATTTCGGAAATGTAGACTCCTAGAAGTGAGAGCTTGATAATTAGAACAAAAAATAAATGGATCTCCTTATCCATAATTTTGTTTGAGAGAATCTATTCTTCTTATCATGCTATCTATGATTCTAATATTCTCACTTTCTAACTCTATCTTAAGGTCCTCAATCTCTTTCTGTAATTCTTCTTCATTCTAGATATGAAATCTAGATGTAGAAGCTCTTTGATAAGACAAATAAAATTGTGAATTACCATATAACATTGCATGAGAATTTTGATGATCTAAACATGAGGAAAAATCACTTGGTTGGTTGGATGACCTTTTTGTAGGATTATTTTGAATGTCCTCAATCTCTTTCTGTAATTCTTCTTCATTTTGGATATGAAATCTAGATGTAGAGGCTCTTTGAGAAGACAACTAAAATTGTGAATTCCCATATAACATTGCATGAGAATTATGATGAGCTAAACATGAAGAAAAATTACTTGGTTGGTTGGATGACCTTTTTGTAGGATTATTTTGAATGTCCATGACTACAACCACAATTTGAGAACTTACTCTAGCATAAACAACTTCTCTAAGGTCATATTATCTCTAGGTATTTTCTATTTCTCTTTCTATTTTTCCCATAAAATTGTTATATTTAGGGCCATCCAATTCTTTTCATCTCCTATAAATTTTATATTTAACACAATTCTTTAATTATCAATACCCAATAAAGGCGTAGTTAATGTACTTTTCTCAATATTTGCAAATATATTGACAAGGGGTTTTGAGGACTTACCCATGTCTTTGGCTTTCCATGTTTGTCTTTGAGGCTGGAACTCACCTAATGTAGGATCATCCAGGGTTTCTAAGAAATTCTGCATCCCCAAAAATATTTTATTTTATTTTGTTGTTTTTTGTGTGATTCCTAGTTGTAGACAGTTTTTGAGCACCTGGTTTGGGCACTCTCAAAGCATGGAAAATTTTATTTATTATATTGGAAAAGTATTTTAATGTTTTAATTTTATCTTTGGGTGAAAATGTGGCAAAATTAATATAACTATCATTTTATTTATTGGCTCAAAAATTATAATTTTGTGATTTGTCTAGTGCAGATTTAGTGTGCTAAAAAAGCCAAAAATATGTAAAAATTAAAACCCAGTGCCCAAGTTGGGAAAATTGAATTTTGGGATATTAAATAATGACATGGAAGAGAATTATAACACCCATGTGTAGTTGGAAAATTTATTGGGCACCAAAATTGTTGGAGGAGAGGTTACATGCAACAAGGAGTTATATTCATACATGCATCTTTCTCCAAAATATAGGTAGTGGCTTGCAAGAGGTTTTAAAGGCCATTTTGGAGTGATTTAAATTATTAATTTGTAGATCCAAAAAAGAGGAATTTTATTGCCCAATAATAGAGAAAGATAAATCTTGAAGGGGTTGTAGGGAGAGGTTGTGGAGGAAGATACAAGTAGCAACCAAAGTGTTGAAAAGGATTTAGAGGTGATTACACAGGCATTTGAAGCTGATTTGAGTTAGCTTTATTTTGTTTTTATATTTCTCAAATAATTTTGTAATGAAGTTTTTAATTCAAAGGAAGATTTGATTTGCATATGTCTTGTTGATGAGGAAGAATTTTTAAAATTTGATTTGTTCCATGAAATTTTCAATTGAATATGCTTTCAAATTTGTAGTATGAGATTTTATGTGCTAGTATGGCTTACTGGATGGGTTGTTTGAAAAGACCTCCCATCCTTGTATTGCATTAGATGGAATCAAAGAAGGTTGGTCTTATTAGGGTGTGAGATGTGTTGAGTATGGGGTTTTTACATGAGTCTTGTAATTAAGAGTTTATGTTGGCTATTCTCTAACAAAAATAAGGATGGGTAAAAGGTGTAAGAGGTTCCTCCACTGGGAGAGAGTGGGTAGAGGAAGAGTAGAGCTTAGAAAAACATTTGGTAGAAGATAGTAGTGTGCATGAAAAGTGTTTGATAAAATGTCTTCGAAGAAGAGGACATGATGGGTTATGAGAAGACCTACGAGAATTTTATCATGGGAAGAATGGTCACACAGAGGGTTTGATAAGTTTATTATTGAAGAATTAAAGAAGATCAAGGCTAGATTGGATGTGATAGAGGTGGAGAAGAGAAAATATATTGAAATGGGTGGAAAGAAATGTGAAAAGAAGAACATCCTCTTGAAAGAGGATAGTGAAGAGAAGAAAGAGGGAAAGTAGAGGTTTAGCAAAGAGGACGGTGAAAAGAAGAATGAGAAAGTGTAGTGTTGCAGCCCTATGATGGAAAGGACATGGAAAGAAAAACATGTGGGAGTAACCCACGTAGTTGTAGTTGAAAGAAATGAAGAAAAAAAGAGAAATATAAAGAAAGAATGGAGAAAGAAAGGGGAGAAAAGGGTCACTATGGATCATATAATAAATGGTAATTTTAAATATTTTGTTTTATTTGAAGATGTTTTGTTTACAAGATTTGGCAAAGACAAAGAAAATGGTTAAAAGAAGAAGGATACAACAACATAAAAAAAGGTATCATTTAATTATGTTAATGATTATTTACATGTAAAAAAAGTAGATGAAGTTTTGGACATGTAGTTGTAGCAATTCAAAAAATGGACTTCGATAGTCTTAGATTTGACAAAGAGATTGATGAAGAAGAAGATAGTCTCTTGTTGAAAGAGGAGATAAGAAAATTAGAAAAAATATTTGAGGGAGAAATTATAGAATAAAATGATGAAAAGAAAGAGGTTGCAGCTGATATGTGCCTCTTTGAAGGAGAAAAAATTGTAGCAATGAGCAAGGAGAAGAAAATAGAGGTAATTGTTGATTTATCAAATTTTGGCAATGTTGTTAATGAAGCTAATTTTTGTGAGGGTGAAATGGTAAAAGGGAGAGAAGAAAGAGAGATGTTAAGGTGCAGAAATAACATGTTACAATCTGAAATGCATCAAGGTGTGATAAATTTTGTTAACATAGAAGAAGAGGATGAAGGAGAAATAGGCGAGAAGGATGTGTAGATAAAATTCATTGATTTATATGAATTTGTTAATATTGATTTGTGTGTGAGTTTTGAGAATGATAAAGTGGGATGGAAAGATGAACAATGGTATTGTGAGTTGAATTTCATAAGAGGAAGGATGAAGGAAGGAAGGGATAGGAAGTTTAAAATTAGGGTGAAGAAAAAGAAATGAGTGAATAAGGAAGAAGGATGGATTAAAGGGAAGCACATGATTTTAAAATGTTCATGAGATTTCAGTCATGAAACATTTCGCTTACCTTGGGTGTTTGATGAAAGAGCATCCAGGGGTTCCAAGCAATCCTACATCCCCAAAAATATTTTATTTTATTTTGTTGTTTTTTTGTGTGATTCCTAGCTACAAGAAGTTTTCAAGAACTTGGTTTGGGCACCTCTCGAAGCATGAAATTTTTTATTTATTAGTTTGGCTAAGTATTTTAATATTATCTTTGGGTGAAAATGGGGCAAAATTAATGTAACTATTTTTTATTTTTTGGTTCAAAAATTGTAATTTGGTGAATTGTGCGGTGCACATTTTATGTGCTAAAAAAGCCAAAAATATTAAAAAATTAAAACCCAACATCCAGATTGGGAAAATTGAATTTTGGGATATTAAATAATGGAATGGAAGAGAATTATAACATCCATGTGTACTTGTAAAATTAATTAGGCATCAAAATTATTGCATGAGAGGTTACATGCAGTAGGGAGTTACATTCATACATGCACATTTTTCCAAAATATAGGTAGTGGGTTGTAGGAGGTTTTAAAGGCCATTTTGGAGTGATTGCAATTATTAATTTACAACTCCAGAAAGGAAGAATTTCAATGCCAAAGAACAAAGAAACAGAAATATTGAAGTGGTCGCAAAAGTTAGTTGCAAAATGGGGATGTTAAACTTAAAGAGACCCAAAATAGAATGGAGATGGGGATGTTAGTGAATAGACATGCCAACCTGAGAAGGGTTACCGCACTAAATGGAACATAATTATAAAGAGAGAGGAACTATTATGGAAAAAAAGTCCAAATTCAATGGTTAAAAGAAGGGGATCACAACCCTTCCTTCTTCCACACACCATCCCTCAAACATCAAAAAAGGAACCAGATAAAGAAGCTAAAAGATGACCTGGGAGTGGAAGCTACTACTCATGCCTATATTGGTCAAGTGGTCTCTAGATATTTTCAACAATCCTTCCTAAGCTTATTGTCATTCCCAACCTTGCTTTGGATAATCGTTTACTAGATTTCATTCCATCAAGTGTTACCAACTCAGATAATGATGCTATCCTAAGAGTTGTTACTCTTGAGGAAGTCAGGTTGCTAGTTTTCAGTATGGGCGCCTTCAAATCCCCTAGACTAAATGGATTTCCTTCAACCTTTTTTTCCAAGAATATTGGGAGATTGTGGGAGAGGATATCTTCCTTGTTGCCAAGGAATTTTTCTAAAAAAATTGGATCGCACCTTTTTGGCCCTTATTCCCAAAATTGATGACCCTCAGACCATGGCTGACTTCCAACCCATTAGTTTGTGTAACACCATTTACAAGATCTTCTAAAAAATTCTTGTTAAATGCTTGAAACCTCTCCTTGAGAAAATGATTAGTCCCTACCAAAAAGGCTTTATCCCTAGTCACCACATTATGGATGTTTCTATTTCCACTCATGAAATTCCTTACTCCATGGATAGATGTAATAGTACTAGTATGACCTTCAAATTCAACATTTATAAAGCCTATGATAAGGTTCTATTAATTTTTTTCTCAAGGTGCTTACTAGGTATGGCTTCAATCACACTCTTATTAATCTCATTCATGAATAAATATCGATGGCCAAATACTTTATTCTTTTTAATGGATTTCCACATGGTTTTTTCAATGCTAGGAAAGGAATCAAACAAGGAGAACCCCTTTCTCTCTATCTTTTCCTTATTGTTTTTGATCTATTAAAGCCACAATATCTCTACTATGTTAATAGAGGGTACTATAATAGGATTGATACTTTCCACTTCCCTTGATCCTTCAACTATTCAAAAATTTGTGGATGATACCATTCTTTTGGGAAAGCTTCAGTGGTGGAAGCTATGAAATGGAAGCGATCAAAAGATTGGTATCCTTCTATCTTTAAAGTAAAATATCTGGATAAAATATGGAAATAAAGACAAGGATATCTATGCCTGAAATGTCTTGCAACACAGTGTAGCCAAGGTATGCATGCAAGGAAAATTTTAAATACTTAATAATCCCCATTATCTTGACAACAATACCATCTAATTGCACAACTCCCTTAGCCATAGGTTCACACTTAATACCAAGGACACAATCTACCTTTTTTGGCATAACAAATTTGTTAGCCCCTAAATAGTATAGGAAGGCATGATTGGGAGAAGGCTTCACCAAGGCAAGGATTCTATCCTAATTGTTTTAATATATGAAGTTAAAATCTCCCATGAATTCATGAGGTTCTTGTTGGACATTGTGGTTGCCATTGATGTCAACACTATTAGCATTGATGATGCTTAAGGTTGTATATGTCGAGGAGATTGAGAAAATTGTATTAAACATATGTGTTGTCAGCAAGTGAAGCCAAGAAGGTTAGAAAGGTGAAATGTCATGTATGTTGATATTCAGGTGTTGCAAGCTAAAGGGTTTATTTTTGAACCTATCTAGTATGATATTCGGAAGTCTCAGTGGTACGCATCAAGATTTGTGCAAGTAAAGTGTTATGGTGTTCCTACAATCATTCTAGCACTGTAGCAGTTGTTCTTGGAAGAGGAAGATGGAATTTTGGTAATTCCAGTTGTTGTGTATGTTCCTATGATATTTGTGGATGATTATAGATCATGTTCTATCTTTGTTGCATGTCTGCACTATTTGGCATGATTGTGGGGAAAGATTTTTCCCTTGTGTGCATAAGTTTTTCATGTTCTTAGCCGACATGATGGTGGTAGCGTATTGCGGATGCTGATGGATTATTTTTTTGTTGTTTAGCATGTTTGGGGATTTTTATTTAGGTCCTATCTTTGTTGTGGCCAACTTGTGTTGATGCACATAAAGATTTATTCATGTATTGAGGCCGACAGTCATAATTCATCTATTATATGTAGCTGACAAGGTTGTTGATGTAAATACGT
Organism: Sequoiadendron giganteum; assembly: GCA_007115665.2. Classification (NCBI taxonomy): domain Eukaryota; kingdom Viridiplantae; phylum Streptophyta; class Pinopsida; order Cupressales; family Cupressaceae; genus Sequoiadendron; species Sequoiadendron giganteum. The sequence goes on from CM021100.1 coordinate 135,102,159, forward strand.
GTAGCGGATATTTAAGAAAGGTTGTTTTGTGGTTTGAATGGAAGTGGGTGGTATGTTCTCAAGTGTACAAGTGATGTACAAGTTTGAACAAAGGTCAAATCATTTAGGAGAAGAGCTGAATGTCAAAGAAGATTGAGCAAACTATATGTGCCTAACCAAAATTGTCATCAAGCTTTTGAAGAAGCTACTTTCTTAGTTCATTTCACTTAGATGGTTTTAATTTGATTACTGTATGTAAGGAAATGAGCCTTCCCTTTGAGCAGTGTGCCTAAATGCAAGTGCATTCCTTATTCATTTTTCATTATACTTTTAATAGGGTATAATTGTGGATTAACCTCCACCGTGGTTTTCTCCCTTGATAGGGTTTCCAGGCAAAAATATTAGTGTTATTTTTTTCTGATGTGTTGTGTAATTCTTTCTTTTATTATCATTCTTCATATCTAGAATTAAAGGTTAATAGTTTGGTTAAATTTGATAATTCTGCTACAACTGATTTACCCCCCCCCCATCTCAGTTGTCCCTTCTTGTTTTGCCAACAATTGGTATTAGAGCTAGTTCCTTTGAAGGTGAAGCTTAACAACTTCAGGTGATCTGAGATGGCATCTTACAAGAAGGATAGTCTGAGATTCGATGGTACAAACTACACCATGTGGAAAGTCAGAATGAAATGTCATTTAAAGTGCATTAGCAAAGCCTTTTGGAAGATTACAAAAGATACATATACTATTCCTCAGAATGGTCCCTCTACTGCTGATGAGATCAAGGAAGCTGAAATTAATACCAAAGCTATTGAAGAATTGGTGAGTGCCTTGATAGATTCTGAAATGTCAAATGTGATGGGTCTAAAGATTGCACATGAGATCTAGACAAAGTTGGAGTTATTGTATGAAAGAGATCCACTTGTGAAAGTTGCTAAGCTACAAATTCTAAAAGGAAAATGGGAGGACATGAAGATGAGCGAAGATGAGAACATCCACTCTTTCTCTCAGAGGATAAATGAAATGGTGACAAGCATCAGATGTGTTAGTGGTGTCTTGGATGAAGAGGAGATTATTTCTAAGATACTCATATATGTGCCTCCTTCCTACAAAGCGAAAGCCCATGCTATTGATGAAATCAGGCCAATGATTAAAAAAAAAGAGATATGCTAATTGGGAAACTTGCAGCCTTTGAGTTGGGAGAATTTCGTGAATCTACTCCTAAAGTAGAATTTGCATTCAAAGCCACTATATCTGGAAGAAAGGAATATGATACAAGAGAAAGTTCCAAGAAGACATTCAGGTATGAAGATGAGATGAAAAATATTGAAGAAGAAGAAAGAGAGCTAGAAGAATTGGAAGCACTAATTGTAAGAATAGAATCTAGAGGTCATGGTAAGTACAAAGGAAAGCTACCTATTAAATGTTTTTGTTGCAGTAAAATAGGTCATTTTGCATCAAGGTGTCCTGAAAGAGTTTCTAAGTACAAGCTTGAAGACACTAGATTTCAAAGAAAATGTTGTTATGATGAAGAAGGTGTAACTGATGATGAATCTGATAAAGACAATGGAAAAGAATATGATTGGGTATTTATTGCTATCAAAGAAAATGGTCAAGTGTCCACTGAATCTGCTAGTAATGTGAATGTTGAAAAAGATCTTGCAACCAAAGTTGAAGAAAAGGATGAATGGGTGATTGACAGAAAATCCACACATCATATGACTAGTGACAAAAATAATTTTGTTAGTTTGGATAATTACGACGGTGGCATTGTAAGATTTGGAGACAACACTTCTAGTGTGATTTGTGGTAGAGGCACTATTTCTTTTGGTGGTAAGCATAATATTGATAATGTTCTTTATGTAGAAGGATTAAAGCATAACTTGTTGAGTGTTGGATAGATGGTAGACAAGGGATACAATCTTCAATTCAAGGATGGTAACTGTAAGATACTGGGAAATACAGGTAAAGTAATTACCTCGGGTACAAAGACAAAAGGTAATATCTTTCAGTTGAGTACTGCTAATGGAAGCTGCCTGATTGCTCAACTTGATGTAAGTTGGTTATGGCATAGGAGATTGTGTCATGTGAACTTTGACAATATTGTAAAGATAATTTATTCTCAAGCAGTCAGAGATATTCCTAAGATAGTGAAGCCTACTAACACTCTGTGCAAGGAATGTCAAATGGGAAAGCAAACAAGGAACTCATTCCAGAGAAAACAATACAACTCTAATGGAGTATTGGAATTGGTACATACCAATCTATGTGGTCTGTCCAGAATCAAAAGTCTACAAGGTGAAAGGTACTTTATGTTGTTGGTTGATGATTATTCAAGAATGATATGGGTTTCCTTTTTAAGAGAAAAACATGAAGCATTAGAAAAGTTCAAAAATTTCAAAGTTATGGCAGAAAATGAGATAGGTCTGAAGATTAAATTTTTGAGATTAGACAGAGGTGGAGAATTCACTTCTAGGGAATTCAATACTTTCTATGAAGAGCATGGAATTCAAAGAAAGTTATCTGCTCCTCAAACCCCTCAACATAATGGAGTTGTTGAAAGAAAGAACAAAACAGTTCTAGACACTGCTAGAACCATGATGTTGGAAGAAAATGTTCCTCATTTCCACTGGAGAGAAGTTGTAAGCATTGTTGTGTACACTATCAATCGGGTAAGTGTCAACAGTAATTCTGGTAAGACTCCTTTTGAGCTATGGTTTGGTTATAAGCCTACTATGAAATATTTTAATTTTTTTGGAAGCAAATGCTACATCAAGAGAGATGATGATATAAGAAAGTTTGATGCTAGAAGTGATGAAGGAATCTTCCTAGGTTACTCCACTAAGAGTAAAGCTTATCGGTGTTTTAATAAAAGGTTGAAGAAAATGGTTCAAAGCGATAATGTCAAAGTTGATGAAGATATTGATAGACCATCCATATGTAATGGATGTGATTCAAATGATCATAATGATAATTCTAACAATGGACAGAATGTTAGGTCATAGAGTCAACTAAAAATCATTCTGGTGAACCAAGGAAATCAAGAGGTAGAAGCAAGAAAAGATGCATAAGAAAGAAAACAAGAACAAGATGTAAGAGAAAACTTCAAAACTCCTAAGTATGTAAGAAGAAATCATTCTGATAGTCAGATCATTGGTGATAAGAGAAAAGGTGTACAAACTAGAAGGAAAATTCTCGAAGAATATTGCTTGATTTCTAAAGTTGAGTCTAATAATATCAATGAAGCATGCAAAGATGAATATTGGATGGAAGCCATAAAAGAGGAACTATTGCAAATACAGAAAAATGAGACATGGGAACTTTTTCCTAGACCTAAAGACAAGAATGTGATTGGAACCAAATGGGTGTTCTAAAATAAACTAAATGAACAAGGTGAAGTTGTCACAAATAAATCAAGATTGGTTTGCAAAGGGTATTCACAAATGTAAGGTATAGATTTTGATGAAACGTTTGCCCCTATTGCTAGAATAGAAGTTTTGAGTTATTTCTTTCTTATGCTACTTTCAAGAATTATAAAGTTTATCAAATGGATGTAAAGTTAGCATTTCTGAATGGTGAACTAGAAGAAGAAGTTTATGTTGAACAACCAGATGGATTTCAATTGACTGATGAAAAGGACATGGTATGTCGATTGAAGAAATCTTTGTATGGACTTAAGCAAGCTCGTAGAGCTTGGTATGCTAGATTGGATAAATACTTGTTCAAGCTTGGATTCAGTAAGGTACTATTGATAGTAATCTATATTTCAAATTGGATCAGGATAAAGAACTGATAATTGAAGTTTTTGTTGATGATATTATTTTTGAAGGTGATGATGACTTGTGCATGAAATTTGCTGATGAAATGAAAAGTGAATTTGAGATGGAAATGATAGGTGAACTAAAATTATTTTTGGGATTGAAAATCACTCAGATAGAACATGGAATCTTTATATCTTAGTCCAAATATGTCAAGGAGTTGCTGAAAAAGTTTGGGATGGAAGAATCAAAGCTAGTTGGCACACCTATGGTGACCAGATGCAAACTCACACAAAAGGATGAGACTCCTAAACCAAATCAAACAAGATGCAGATCAATGATTGGTGGATTACTATATTTAACTTAGACAAGACCAAATATAATGAATGTTGTATGCATGGTTGCTAGGTTTCAGGCGGATCCAAAGGAATCACATGTAGCTGTTGTAAAAATAATTTTCAAATACCTGAAAGGAATAGTTGATTTTGGATTATGGTATCCAAAGGATGATGATCTTATTTTGAATGCTTATACTGATGTGGATTGGGAAGGTGACATTAATGATAGGAAAAGTACATGTGGTGGTGCGTTCTTCCTAGGGAAGAAGTTGGTGTCTTGGTCGAGCAAAAAGCATAACTCAGTTTCTTTATCTACTGCTGAAGCAAAATACATTGTTGTTGCTAACAACTGTACTCAAGTAATGTGGATGAAGCGGATGTTAAGTGATGTCAAGATTGAGTATGAAGAGCCTATTACCATATTATGTGATAATTCAAGTGCCATAAACCTATCCAAGAATCAAGTGATGCATTCGAAGACAAAGCATATCTCCATCAAGTATCACTTCTTGAAAGATAAAGTGAGTGAGAAAGAAGTCAAAATGGAATATGTACCTACTAAAGAGAAAGTTGCAAATATTTTCACTAAACCATTGCCTAAAGATAATTTTGAATATCTGAGAGGCAAGTTAGGGGTGATTTCCCCTCCTAATCAGAACTGATGATGCAAGTGTTTGCATCAGTCTATGAATTCATTTCTATATCTTATTCTGGACTGATGTTGTGACTACTACTCAGGGGAGTAGTCAAATGCTTTAAAATATGTGGTTTAGAGCATGTGAACCTTTGCCATTGATGTCAAAGGGGGAAATAAGTACAATGTGAAAAAGTGCAGTAGGAGAGAAGTGTAAAGTGAAGAACCTTTGTGGAACAAAGGGGGAGAAGTACATGGAAGAATTAGTTTGGGTTGATGGTATTCTTTTTCACATCATGTGCTGCCATCAATGCCAAAGGGGGAGATTGTTGGACATTGTGGTTGTGTTGCTGATATGTGGTTATCATTGATGTCAACACTATTAGCATTGATGATGCTTAAGGCTATATATGTCGAGGAGATTAAGAAAATTGTATTAAATATATGTGTTGTCAGCTAGTGAAGCCAAGAAGGTCAGAAAGGTGAAATGTCATGTATGTTGATATCCAGGTGTTGCATGCTAAAGGGTTTATTATTGAACCTATCTAGTATGATATCCAGAAGTCTCAATGGTACGCATCAAGATTTGTGCAAGTAAAGTGTTCTAGTGTTCCTACAGTCATTTTGGCACTGTAGCAGTTGTTCTTGGAAGAGGAAGATGGAATTTTGGTAATTTTATTTGTTGTATATGTTCCTATGATGTTTGTGGATGATTCTAGATCATGTTTTATCTTTGTTGCATGTCCATGCTATTTGGCATGATTGTGGGGAATTTGTATTCCTTTTGTGCATATGTTTTTCATGTTCTTAGTTAACATGATGGTGGTAGCATATTGCGGATCCCGATGGATTAATTTTTTGTTGTTTATCGTGTTCGAGGATGTTTATTTAGGTCCTATTTTTGTTGTGGTTGACTTGCGTTGATGCACATAAAGATTTATTCATGTATTGAGGTCGGCAGTCATAATTCATCTATTATATGTAGCCAACAAGGTTGTTGATGTAAATTCGTGTAGCAGATATATAAGCAAGGTTGTTTTGTGGTTTAAATGGAAGTGGGTGGTATGTTCTCAAGTTTACAAGTGATGTACACATGTGAACAAAGGTCAAATCATTCAGGAGCAGAGTCGAATGTGAAAGAAGATTGAGCAAAGTATATGTGCCTAACCGGAACTGTCATCAAGCTTTTGAAGAAGCCACTTTCTCATTTCATTTCATTCAGATGGTTTTAATCTGATTACTGTATGTAAGGAAATGAGCCTTCCCTTTGATTAGTGTGCTCTAGGTAGTATTCCTAAATGCAAGTGCATTCCTTATTCATTTTTCATTATAATTTTAATAAGGTATAATTGTGTATTAACCTCCACCGTGGTTTTCTCCCTTGACAGGGTTTCCAAGAAAAAATATTGGTTTTATGTGTTTATGATGTGTTGTGTAATTCTTGCTTTCATTACCATTCATCAGATCTGAAATTAAAGGTTAATAGTTTGGTTAAAGTTGTTAATTCTACTACAACTAATTCACCCCCCCTCTCAGTTGTCCCTTCTTGTTTTTCCAATATTTCCATCTTAATTGTAGTCATATATTCTACCAAGGACAAGTATCACTCTTTTCCTTAAATTGTTCACATATCTTTTCACCTAACTCATCCCAATTGTGAATGGAGTTACGTTGCAAACCTCTAAACCATTATAATAATTCTCCTTTCAAGGATGTGGCTAGCATTCTAACAACCACATTATCTTCTATGATATTATGTATGAATCATATATTGGCCGCATCTTGAATGTGTTCTATCGGAGTAGTGTTTGTCTCACCAGTGAAATAAGGAATATTTTTTAAGTCATTCACTAGTATTTCATACCTTTGGGCTAACAAAAGAGAGATCCCACCATTAAAAGTGACAAACACTTGATTACTAGGGACAACCATATGGAATAATGGTTTATGTATTTAGGTAGTAAGAGTTCTAGGTTGAAATAATCTACTGAATGGAGGTGTGGGTTGAGCTCTAAGAGAGGGAGCTACAAAACCCCTAATTCTCCTTACTGGTGATAAATAATGTTTATTTCATCTTCTAAAAGTGGAAGATCATAGTTCAATATATTTAAAATTACGTCTAGAATATGCCCTTGTTTGAATTTTAGGCATAAATTTACAAGCCTGATCTAGAACCAAGATTATTGAGTTTCTATAGGGTCACAAAAAAATGAATGTATAGTTAATGATTACCTTGTTGAATGCCTCTTTAAGGTTGAAAATTCTAAGAACAAAACCAATTTCTCAATATGATGGAAAAGAGTCCATCAAACTAGTCCCACCGAGCCTACCAAAAAAATTTGTCACATGAAATTGCACCTTGTTGAACACATTGTTTAGCATTCTAATGACACAATGGAACTAGCCTTAATGTGTTAGACCTTGTAAATAATGTCAGGTCTTCGAAGAAGGCCAACAACCTCTCAAAAACTAGATGCAATAATACTAGTCCAACCCAACACTGGATAACTCTATAATAATCCTAATCTATTAAGTTGCAAAAGGAAACGAGAGAAAAGAATGTTGAATGTTGAAAGCTGGAAATATAGTGATGCACCAAAGTTAAAGATGTTTTTCCTTCCTATAATTACATAGAGCATCAAAATAATCAATGAATAACATACATAGTTCCCTATTTCATTAGTTTTACAAGAAACCATGAAGTTTGAGGTCTGAAAGATCATTAAAGGGGTATGAATTATCCACAATCAACATTTACAATAAATTAGCACAATCATACAACCTTAAAAAATGATAAGGTTTTAAGAATGTATAGAGGTATCAAACATTAGACAAGACACAAGAACTGAGAATAGGTAAAATAGTGATTTTATTAACATAGAGGTATAAAAGCCAATTTTACAATTATAGAATGAAAAAATTGCATAAGTCTACTAGAGAAAATATAGGGAAGAACACCTAAAATGAGCACAATTTTTTTTATATCATCTGCAAGTTGTAGGAGAGAGATAAGGCATGCGACTAGGCATGAAACCCTAGACAAAACCCTGCAAATCATGTTCAAATATGTGTAGTTCAAATCCCAAGATAAAGCCTATCATTATGGCCTTGACACCATAGCCATGCCTCCACATTAATGAATTTGTGGATAAAGAGCATAAAATCCCATAAAATATATAGAAAAATCACAAATAGGGATGGACCTTTAATAGAAAATTAGTCTGCAAATAATAAATGAAGCATGAGGGTCACTTTTTCCACTTGGAGTTGGTAAAAGATATATTTAAAATCATTCTTGTAGTTCTAAGAATTAGATCTAGTAGTTGGGGAAGTTGTTGCAATATTAATGGTGATTCTGTGAATTTTTTTTGGGTTTGTCCAAAAGTCTACGTAGGGTCCAAAGTCCCAAAAGGACTAAAGGTGATGGGAATAGGGAACATGGAGTGGAAAATGGACTTTTGAATTTTGGTCCAAAAATCCCTTCGAGACTCGAACTCCTAAAAGGAAAATGGAGGAAGCAAGAATTGAGAATGGAAATAAACATTTGAACTTGGTCCAAATGTGTTTTTGGGACCCAAAACTCCCGACAGGACCAAGGCAACAAGAACTTGGGGCAACAACAAAAAGTAGGACTCAAATTTCTAATGGGACCAAAAGAGGAAGCATGCATAAGGAAATAAAATGGATATTTGAACTTGGCTCAAATTTTCATTTTGAACCTGAAACTTTGATAGGACCAAGGCAACAAGAACTTGGCGAAAAGAACTCAGGGTGACAAGAACTTGTAGGACTCAAATTTTTGATAGGACCAAAAGAAGAAGCGGGGATTGAGAATGGAAATGGAATTTTGTAATTGGTCCAAATATCCTTCTGAGACTTGAAACTCTAACAAGATCAAGGCAACAGGAACTTGGTGATAGGAACTTAGGGCAACAAGAACTTTTGGGACTCAAAGTTTTGATGGGACCAAAAGAAGAAGTGAGGGTTGGGAATGAAAATATAAATTTGAACTTGGTCCAAATTTCCTTTGGGGACCCAAAAATTCAAAAGGATTGACTGAAAAAATAAGAATGGGGAATCAAGAATAAAAGAAAACATTTGGACTTGGTCCAAATGTCCTTTTGGGACTTGAAAATTTGATAGGACCTTTCTAAATAAAATAGAAAATTCAACCATCCTTTTGAGATTTTTTGCAAATAGGTTTTTTACCATAGCTTGACAAAGGGATAATACAACTACCAAAGGGATACTTGAGCATGATAAACCCATTAAGGTTTCTCATATCAACTATAACTGATGGGAATAAAAGGGGTGTTACAAAGTGACGATAGGAATCTTATCTTAGTTATAGGTATATATGTCACAACCTAGGATCTAAGTAATATTCACAATCTTGTAAAGCTCCAAATGTTGTACATTTTTATATTTCAATAACTTACCCTTGCTTGTGCATAGCAAATTTCAAAGAAATCAAATTTTTGGACCCCTATGCATGACTTCCTAGGCTAGATGTCAATCTAATATTACCTAAATATTCCTTGTATTTTATGAAAATGCATATGCTTCATTTTAGTGAATTATTTATTTTGCTAAAGTGGTATAGAGTACAAATTCACTAAGTTTTCTTCAAATCAAAATGAATTGAAGGTATATTTTGGCACTTGGTAATTATAATACACCTTGATTTTTGTTGAGTTTTGTGTTGTCTATGCATGTATTATACTTAATAATATATTTTAAATCCACATAAAAAAGAATGTGCATCCATTTAAGTGGATATGCTCATACTACAACCCAATCTTAGATAAAAGGCATTGTAATATGATCAAAGGGTTGCTTTATACAAGAATATTATGAAAGTTGTCCAAGCATACCAAATAAATCTATTGTTTCATGCAAGTAGATTATCAAAGGAATAGGTAATAAAAATTTAAGGAAAGAACATCAAAATCTAGCTAACTAAGCAGCATATTGTGTTGCACACATTTTCACCATAATTAGTTATGAATGTAGCTATCCTACAAAGACCATTAATTCCTATTCCATCTATAATAGTATATTGAAGAAATTTTAAGATATCTATACATTCTAGAAAGTACCAATGACTTGATTGTTAGACATTTAGACTAAAAACTCTTCTTGAAAATATAGGTTTGTACTACGCAAATTCCAAATTTGTATTTTGAAAAATAATTGAGATGGTTGGACTAAGTGACTCCTTATTGAATTGCAAAAAAAATTACCTACACGTGAAAAATGAAACATAAATGGATTTTTTTAGCCACCTTGAAACCATTTAATGTAGATTATATGATCCTATTAGGTGAATATTTTTTAATTCCTTTAACAACTACAAAATGGAAGTTTCAGCCACATCTATGATGAGAATTAATCGATCCTATCATAAAGGGGAGGCTCCCTTATTATTGATCTCTAAATCAACTAAAAATTAAACTATGATTATGTACACTACAACTATCCATGAGGGTGTCTCCATTAGCATATTCTCTTTTTTTAGAATAACGGAAATGAATTACAATAATGACCTTGATGTTTATGATAAGTAATAAAATAAATAATTCTAGTTGGAGCAATAAAATACAATAACCAATTCAGGTAGATGTAAGAATAACAAGAATGATACCAACAAATGATAGTAACTTAGAAAATCCATAGAAATACAAAGTCTTCCATATCTTTCCAAGATGGTTGAAAAATAAAAACGACAACAACTTATAGCTCAAAGACTCCAAGTTATTCCCAAAGATGATTACAGAGAGTAACTTGTGTAGCAAGTTGTAGCTCAAAAACTATCAACTAACAAAACCAAAATCCACAAGAACATAGCTAACAATCATAGCACAAAGACTACGAGTTCCCAAGAAAATTCATACATAAAAAATATATCCCCAAATATAATACGATAGAACAAAGTCTATTAGTACTAAATCTGAATTCCCTTCAATAATGAAATATCATGCCACTTAGAAACCAATTTTGAGTTAATATGATAAGAGAGACATAAGAGCAATCTTACATACAACAAATGTGCTCCAAAGAAAAGGTTGGAGGCAATCTGCTTCTTTTATTGATTAATTTTGATATGCACATTCAACACAAAGATTTAAGTATGTGTTCTAAAATTGGGAAGCATTTAGCTTCAAAAGGTCAAAGGTCCATTACAAAAGAAACTCCCTCATATGTATAGAGGAGAGTTGAGAGCTAATCTAGGAAAGAAATACTTAGCTTGACTTATTCAAAAAAAGGGTTTGCTTTGATTTAGGACTTCTCTATTATTACATGTAATTACATTTCAGAAAAATACACGTAAAATGTAAAAAAATAATTGCCCTAAAATTGATCGTAGCACAAATACTACGAGTTCCAAGGAAAATCCTCAATTTTGTGGACAAGATCCAAATCATTGTCTTTGTTGACCTCATGAGAATCCTGCAAGTCCTTGATTAATTCCTTGATGATATTGATTTTGTGTATCATTGTTTTATTTACCTCCACATATATATCTCTATTGGGAATTATAGCAACTTTCATCAATATATCAAGCTTGATTTTCTTCATCTTGAGTCAAGCTTCCAAATTGTCTTCTATTTCCTACCACTCTTGGGAAAATGTAATAGAATTTTTATCTAAATCTGATCTTATGCATTCCATGTTTCCCATTATCTCCACAAAATATCTTAGAAGTTTTGTTCCATGTGTTATCATTCTATCCAAAAAAATCATCAACTATTTTACCTCGTGAATGTACCTTCCCCACTTTCTAAATAATTAGTTCTTCAATACTTATGGCCACAAGATCTATCAACTCTAAATATTGGGTAATCTTCTGGAACACCAAAGTTAGTTTCTCTAATTTTCCCTTGTATTTATCTTTACTCCTCTTTACCTCATCAATTTTCTCAATGAGAGAATACAGAGTAGCTTGTAGGTCTTCCTTGGTACTTTCATAAGTCACCTTTCCTAACTCAAATCTTGTAATATAATATTATGAAATATCCACATTATCAATTGACATATATAGAGGAGGTTGTGTCACCTCCTCATACCCATTTCTCACTTTAACAACCAACTACCTAGAAAGATTCTTTGCCTTTTTCTTGGATTTTTCCTTTACAGGTGCCAATTGTGCAAATTCAAAGTCATCTAGAGAGACATCTTGCTTCTTCATTTTCGATGTCTAGGATGAAAACCAAGGGGAAAGATGAGAAGCACTTTCTTCTATACTAGCAATCATAGCTTGCATTAATGTAGTTGCACTCACAAAAGTTTTTACATTTGATGGAGTATTAGTCAAAACTACACCAAGAATTTCTACACTTGTAAGTTGAGTAGTCTCAGTCATACATTGTTCTAAATTAGACTGAGAGGTTACGTCAAAAGAGGGTGAGAACATACTCGAAAAAGATGTAGGAGACCCAAAAATATTTTCCAAACCATGTTTGGGACTATCAAAAATTGACCATGAATATGGGGATGAATGAACTGATTGGATAGACACTGTAGGGGTAATTGTAACAATAGGAATGAGCTCAAAAATGACAAGACTATCCAACAAAAATAGTGGGAGGAGTAGGAGTAGACACAATAGTAGCAATGAGAGAAGAAGAGGTAGGTGGTTCTTCAGAAATAGTCTCATGAGGAGATATTTTTTCTTCCTCATGTTCTTCTTCTTGCTCTTCCTCTTGGGTTGATGCCTCTTCTGCTACAATAGATGGTTCTTCAGTCACTTGACCCTTATTTCCTTTCACAATAGAATTATTTTTTTACCTAGAGGTCATGCTTGAACTAGGTAAATCATCCTTGTTCTTTGTCCTCACCTCAAATTTCTCACCTGTAGGAACTTCAGGCTCCTCCTCTTTTGATCCAATAACAAATCGATTCAAATGAATCCCCTTCTCTTCTAGCCATACATTTGTGTGAGAAAGGATTGGTTCAAACCTTTCTTTGATTTATATCACTTCTTTATTTGACCACTAGATGGATGTTGCAGGAGATCCCACAATATTATTCCTCTCAGAACCAGGGTCTAGGATGCTTCCATCATCCTACATACCTTTAGGAATATCTTCCAAATCAAGGTTCTCAATTTGTTCCAGAGTTAGTCGACAGTAGTCCATTTTTCTTATCTCTTATTTTATCCTATGATCAACCCATATATCTTCAATTGTATGTACATGGGTGTGATATTTCTTGGTTTTTCCTTCATCCCATGGTAGTAAAAATCACTCCTTATGAAATTATTCAAGGTAACCCACTGCATCTTAGATTATATAGACTTAGCCTTTGGAGATGTTTGAATGGAATACCTACCAATTTTGAGAGAAAACTTAAAACTTGGTTTATGTGATTCTATTTGCTTGCTATGGGTGACCATTATCTACCTACAAAGCTCTATTAGGATAATATTTTCACTAGGTTATCTCAAGAGCATGTATGGATAACCCATGAAGAAACCAACTCTCAAGTAGGTGAATGTGGGAAATTATAGGTATAAAAAACCATATATGTTTGCCAAAACCCATGTCTTGTCAGAAACCCTTTTCCTCTCCAATTCAGGATCAAATGCACATAAGAAATGAGCAAAGAAATCATCATTAACTCTTCAGAAATAATGAATGCTTCCATCAAGATTTATTTGAGGAAAGTACTTGTACACTAGAGTTACTCTTTTGTTTCCTTCTATTTTCAATCCAGTAAAATTTATCATTGCAACAATAGCATACACCAAATAAGATGTCATGTAGTTCTTATGTGAAGTATGCACTTTGAATAATTGTTCATGAATTGTGTCACTGATCTGTTGACCTTGAAGGATTTTTTATTTCCTCTCAATATGATCTTGATGTATACATACATTCATTCTTAAAAGGTGGATGAGGTAGGTAACCCTTTCACTCTACTGAGAAGAGTGATCAAATCATTAACTTCTTTAATGAAGTCACTACGTGGAAAGATTTTAGGCCACCATGAAACACTTGACCGTAGATGTTCAACCACTTACTATTAATAACTCTTTTAAAATTATTTGTATCTTTCTCATATCCCTCTTGTGCATATTCCTTAGTAACATCTACATATGAATCAATACTAGTACACAAGAAATCTTTATCAAAGAACTCTAGATCTAACCTTATAACCACATTTCCATTTACATCCCTAACACTTTGGTCATATTTATTGCAGTGTGCTACAACTTGGAGAACAAAATTAGGATTATGTGCAACTACAGGGAAAACTGCTACCATCTATATTTTTCTCTAAACTATATGCCTCATACTACTATCTAATAATTTCTTTTGAGTCTATTTTATAAATTTTGAACATATCAACATGTTTGATTTTAGTATCCTCTAACTATCTCATCAATGTTTGAGGATATCAAAGTTGGTGAGAAAACACCTTGGTATTTGTACTTAATTGCTCTTTCTTTTCTCAGAGAAGGATTCGACATCTGAAGAGTAGTTAGCAAATATTGTATCTTCTAGGAACGAAGATATGAGAATCTTGAAATGTGTGCACAAAATAACTACATTACAAAGTTATTGTTTTCTAATGTTAAAAAGCTTGCATGATTAGAAATTGGAGTAATGGGAAAAATATAAGCACTTACATGAGCTTGGAGGGCTTAAGCGCAATAGAGGTGAACAATGGAGTGAAAGCGAGCAATTTGGAAAGTGGAATGCAAAGTGGAAATTTTTTCCAATGTTAGTGAGATTTTGCAAAGTGGAATGTAAGATAATTAAATTCCAGTGCCATTGCAAGTGAATGTTTTCTTTTGTGTAATTGCACTAAAAAATAGTGCTTATGCATGTTGGTAGTAAAAAAGGTTTGTAAGGTTGGCAAAAATTTTTGACCCTACATGTGAAAAAAACTTGGTCTATACAAAGTCAAAGAAAAACTTTGATCCTGCATGGAGGGTAAAATTCCTAAGTGCATGAAAAAAGTCTACCTCTACACTTAGGTAGCACTTAAATGCTTAATCAAATTATTTGTCTATGTATACATCTAACATTAACCTCATGTATAATTAGTGAAAAATGTCAACTAAGCATGTGACTTGCAAAGTGAAGGCATAAGTGATGAAAATCATTGATATTACATTTTGTGTGAAGCTTGGGGAATAACCTTGGTTTTGGCCATTTGATGTTTGATCAGTGAAAATCATCAATTTAGCACATCACATTGCTAGCTTATATGCATATTTGAAGAAAAACATCAACTTTACATATGACCCAAATCTTGAAGGCGCAAGTGGTGAAATTATGTGACTATGTAGGTTAAGGTTTATCAAATGTTTAAGCGAAATTTTTTCCCATTCTACACCATGAAGTGGAAGATTCATAAATCATAGGTGAAAAGCACCGAAGATACATGCAAGACCAAGGAAAACCCTAACTAGTTCAATCTAGAAATTTCAATGAGAAAATGTGAAAGCATGTAATGTTTTTGTTAATATATGTAAACATGTGCATCACGAGGCTTGAATCCCATGATGCACATACCCAAATGCCTTGGTCTACTCATGAACTCAAAAACATAGACCGTATTAAAAATGTAAGATGGAAGAAAAAAAACCTAAAAGCTAGGTTAATGACCTACAAATTCTCAAAAACCCACATTGAAAAACAATGAACTCAAAGGAAAGAAAAAACCCTAGCAGGTTAGCAAAGGCATAACAAGGAAAATGACCAATACACATAAAAAAGAAAGATTTAAAACTAAAGGAGAAAATGAGAAATAAAATAGATTAACACAACCCTAAATACATATTAACATGATGAAAATTACTGAGAAGGTGAGAAATATCAAACAAACTTGGAAATAGGAAGAACACAACGAAACCCTAGTTCGAAACGTTGAAAAATCCACTCAAAATATGCATACCAACAAACCTAGGAGTTTTTCAATGCACAAAGGAAGAGGGATGACAAACAAATGAAATTAAAATAAATTAAAATAAAACAATTTATTTAAAGCAACCCAAACACAATTAAAACATGCATTTATGGCACTCGTGTGTAGTCAAGTTTCCAAGTCATCAAAATTCTCTACCTATGCAACTTTCAAATAAGTTCAATCAATTATATGTAGGGTTGGTGATTTTCACCGACCTTGAATTTTTATTTTTTGCATTAGGGATATAGGGGCATTGAAATTTAGCACTTCTACATTTGAAATAAAATTTCCAACACCGATAACTGAAATTTTACAACTCCAATTCAATTTGTAAATTTCAAAAAACTAAAAGAGGCTAATGCTCGAAAGGGCATTCTGAGGCTAGGGGACCACACATGAAGGCAAGTATAATCTACCTCATTTTGCATGCTTAGAGTATGTGGGTCATGAAATTGACAAGTTTTGTAGGGGTTATCCCATGAATTGAGCTCAGTTGAATTCAAGGATAATAGTTGACTCTAACTAGGGAGCTTCCTTTGATCATTCTTTGAAACAATTGAAGGGAGAATAATTCTAGTCTTTAAGTTCCTTCATCCATCCATTGGGCTATAGATGGTGACCAAGTTCTTGTTGCTTGATTCTACTTGACCATTGCCTTGAGGGTAATAGTCTAAAGAATGTGACAACGTGATCCCATGCTCAAAGAAGAATTTTGTAATCTCACTTGATGAGAATGAAGTAACATTATCTGGTACAATTTTGTTCAGAACACCAAACTAAGAAATGATGTTTTCTTGTAGGAACCTACATACTACTTCTGAGGTAGCTTGCTTGAATGGTATGGCCTCCACCCACTTAGTAAAATAGTCAGTGGATGTCAAGACATAAACATTCCCTACACTAGATGGTGGATTGACAACATTGATGAAGTCAATACCCCATTGTTGGGTGATCCCACAATACTGGTTTACAATTTTTGGCCAAACTAGACACTGAAATAATGTTTTCTAACTAAATCTTCACTTTTGGGCACCTATAGCGGCTAAACCGTGAGGAATTTGAAGATGATGCAAACTAGTGATTTGTGACATTTTGTCTATAGATTCTAAAAATTATTTTTTCAAAATTTTTGGAATCATATTGCACTTCTTTTTCCATCTCCTTCGAAAACTAGTTTTTTTCATCAAACAACATTTTTAAGGAGTGACCCTCACCGTATACAACAAATTTTTTCCATGAAGGATAAAATTCTAATTATTTTGAATTTAGATGTGTAACTTCGATATCTAGTGCTTCCAATTGGTCTCATATTTTTTTATTGAATATTTTTTCCTTAATCAAGTTTGAAATTCAAACCAATTACAATTCAGACATAGGTGGACTGTATACAATGTAATTTTTTTTATATGTATCGAAATTCAATTTTTTTGTTGGATCAAGGACTTCAATATTTGGTGCACTCATATTTTCCAATTTTTTTTTGATAATCTACTATTTTTCCACATGTGCAGAACAAAGAGCTTGATTTTCGGTGAAAAACCTATTTTTAATAAAACTAAAAAAACAAATACATAATAAAACCAAAATATATTAAAATTATATTCATTGGATAGATCATTATGAGGAATACCATCAACTAGTTGGGTCTGTGAAGTCTCCTTCATTTTCATGCTCAGCCCAAGCTTTGAAGCATAAAATTCTGGACTTTTTTGGTGCCTACGGGAGAGAAGGGGGAAAAGGGGGGTTCGAGCAAACACCCTCTCCACAAGCCCTCACTTTTGGATTTTTTCTAGGAATGGTGGGCCCCATCATTGAATGGTTTCACTCAAACCCAGGTTCTAGTGAACCCTATTTTGGTTCGCTCGAACCAAATAGTTCATTCAAACCCCTAAAAGATTTTTTTTTGCATGGGGTCATTTTTTTTGAATTTTCCTTCCTCACTCAAATTGTAAACCACTTTTGTGGGTTTACCCTACTGAAAGGTCTCTTCAATGACAACCAACTTAAGGGGAAGAGAAGCTAACTTGGGTTTCCCCACAAACTACTAGCATATTTCACACCTACGTACCTAGTTGTACACATCTTGGAATAGTGTAGGCCAGTAGTACTTTTCTCACAAGATTTTGTGAGATATTAATGGTGCTAAAAAATGTCCACCATATGTCAAATTGTGAAATGACTCCAAAATTTTTTTTTACTGAGCTTTATCAGCACCATGTAGAAAATTATTGTCAAGACTTCTCTTGTACAAAACATTATCCCAAATTATGAAATTTGTAGCCTTGAGTTTAACTATCCTCTTTTTTTTGTAATTCAAATGCTCTGGAAACTCTCCATAATTCATAAAGTATGTAATGTTTGAATGTCATTCATCAATTGTACTAATAGACAAGACTGTGACAATATCTTCATTTTTTACTTCCTCATCGCTTGATATTTCTTCTAGTTTATTATCAACAATGAGTTGACACAAACCTTTCCCATATACCAACTTGGTGGGCTTAATATCCATGTCGTATTCCTAGATTTTGGAAATATAGTTACCTCTTTTGGTTCCAAACTCTTGTTGTGTTAGGATTGACTTAACCATAGAATCTAGCACCAATTCAATCACATGGGAGTTAAGTATGTAAAACCTAAAATGCTTCACTACCTTAACCACAACAAAAAGCATGTTTTTCCATTGGAGAGTATTTAAAATCATGAGCCTTCAATGGACAACTCATGATTGCAATAGGAGATTCAATCCCCTCATTATTCTCCTACACCAAGATTACAAGATAGTGTATGCTCTAAAGCATAACTATACATGATCAAATATTTGGTGTAGTCTGGGCAGACTAGCATTGGTGCATGTGCAATATCTTCCTTGATATCATTGAATGCAACTTTACCTTCTGCACTCCATCGAAAGATATATTTTCCCTTTATCATATCAATGATATGACATGTCTTTTCAATGAAGTTAGGGATAAACCTACACAAAAAAATTACCTTTTCGAAGGAGTGAATTGTTGTCTTACTCAAAGGTAGAGTGAGAGCTTGAATTGATTTGACCCATTCTAGATCAATCTTAATACCTTCTTTGGACACAATGTGACCAAGAAGCTTACCTTTGATAACCTCAAAAATTGACTTCTTTAGGTTGAGAGAAATTCCATGTTGCCGACACCTCTCAAGGACTTGTTGTAAGTGATGAAAATGTTCTTGAATTGATTAAACCCAAAGGATTTTTGTGAAATGAAAAATTACCCATTGGAGTGGTGAAGGAAGGCTTATGTTGGTCTTCTTCACTAACCTCCACCTAATTGTATCCCAAAAAACCATCCAACATGGATATTATTTTGGATGTTGTCACTATTTACAATACTTGGTCCATTATTGACAAGGGGTAATTTTCCTTTAGTGACAGTTGATTCAAATTCCTGAAATCCACACAAATGTGGATTTCCCCATTATTTTTCCAAATTGGAACAATATTTTCCATCCATGTTGAATGGTAAATAGGAAATATAATTCTTGCATTAAGCATCTTTTTAATTTTGGGATTGTATTGCCTCTTCTTTTGCTTGTGAGGCAAAGAACCCACCTTTAGGGGAATCTCATGTTGTACCTCTTTTAGATGACATAAGAATATGTGAGCACAACAATGTACTACCACAATAACTCCACAAACTTGTATTTCTCATCTGGCAAGCAACATTTTCCAATGTTAAGGTCATCTTAGGATCTTCTTCGATTCCCAAATTGGCTTGCTCTACTTTTGGTTATGATTTGAAACCAAATTGTTGTTTCCTTTTGACATAATAGTCATGTTTTTCAAAAATTATCTCGAGAGATACCAAACCTTTTGGAATCTTGTTCCCTTTGAGCTACAACACTTCTTTTCCACAGTCTGGATCATTCTCAAAAATTGACTCTCATGTAAGAGAATCACTACCTTGAAAATATAACTCATTAAAATTTTCAGCCTTCTCAAGAAAGGCAACAATTTGATGATCATCATTAAAAATATGCCAATTGTCTGAATTATCTAGAACACTAGGCTAAAACACTAGCTCAATAGTGTAAGTAGTACCATGAAAATCTTTATGTGAAATTAGGAGAGTAGCTAACACCGCTAAATAATAAGATTTATCATTATAATCCCTAGGTACCATAGATATATTAAAAGCATCAAAAAAATTGATGCAATCCCAAACGAGATTGTGGCAATGCCTAAGTCTAATATTTTTTTCATACAAATATCTTAATTGTAATACCAATAACTCGACATCACCTTGAGCATGAAGGTTTTTTAAATCCCTTTCTACATGAAACTTCCATACCTAACAACAATGCCTCATACTTTGTTGTGTTGTTAGTATTTTCAAATTGTAGCTTGAAGGAAAAAGGAAAAATCTTCCCTTGTGGAGTTATGAACACAATCCCCACACCAGATCCTATAGAAGAGCAACTGCCATCAAATTCCATAACCCAAACACCATTTGGGTCATCTAAAATGAAATCTTTGAAATCTAAAGTTTCTTCATCCGAAGAAATTTCATCATTTGAAGAAGACATACTATCTGAGGATGATTCTCTTTCTAAAGAGGATGATCCATCATTTTTTGATTCTTTACTTGAATTTTTTTTGAAAAACTCAAATTCCTCATTAGTCTACAAAAAGTATGTACCCATACCTTAAGATTCAAAAAATATTTGAGCTCTTGGGTCATTTGACTTTGTTACAAAAAATTTAAACTCCCATTTTGGAAGAAATTTCTACATAACACTCTGGCAGGTATCCTAGCTTATGACTAGTCCATATTAATTTCGCCTCCTACATGCTTGTAGAAATTTCATCTTACTAGTATCCCATATGATGCTAGGATGTCAGCTACTAAGATAATCATTTTGATCATTTTTCCCAAGAATGTAGCAAATGAAAACTACACATCCTTAATTTTCCTAATCAAAGGAACTTGTCTATTCTCCATTGAAAAGAAATGACCAAACATTTTGGTTAGATTCAGACCCAAAGCGGTAGCCACTTTGGTGGGTATTACATTTTCAGGGGCACTAGAATCAATAACACAATTAATTAGATTGTAACCATTGACTAACAAGGAGATACAAAATGGAACAATCTTTTTGGGAATAGATGAGGTAATTGAAACCAAATTTCTCTACAAAAGCTTAGGCTTGGGAAAAACCATTACGTCTTGAGGGGAATCTCAGCTTAGATGGGATCCCTTTTCTTTAACAAACTTAACAAGGTTTTTGAACTAGTCAAGATTAGCCTTAAGATATTCCACTTCTGACATTTGTATCTTAGTATTCTTTGTATGGTCAATTATATAAAATTCTTGAAATGAACTTATCAAAGAAGATGAGGTAATTTCATTGGCATGCTTAGAAATTGGAATATCGGTCTTAGGAACTAGAGAATTGGTCTTAGGAATAAAAGAACAAATAGGAGGATGAGAAGTACTTACTTGCTTACTTCCTATTGTATCTTTCAGTTGAACCAGCAAAGGATCCCCCCTTTTAGCAATAGTAACTAGTGGGCGTGGACCATCCTTTAATTTTAATGCATCACCTTGATGTTAATTGAGTTGATTTTGTGAACATGTAAAAACAAAACAAGAATAAAAAATAGGTTCATCCTCTTGATCAGACTCTTCTTCATAATTTAGATAACCAATACTAGAGTCGCTAGCCGAATCTTCTTCCTCCTCCTGGAAGAGATTGGCATTATCTTTTGATTGATATTTTGGTTGTGTAAAATCTTCTTCCTCAACTTCATATTACCACATTGATGCATTAGTGGGAGGTGCCTCAAGTGTAATCCTTCCTTGTCATGCTGGAAGTCTATTATGGTTCCTTTGAACATTGCCAAAATAATTGGAAGAATTAGGATAGGTTCTCCTGGAACATCTTTGTAGGCAGGAGTGGATGAACCTTGAGCCATTTGTTTCTTCAAAGCTAGAAATTCATTTCCTAAATTTTACACCATAGGATATGTGGTGCTTGAGGAATTTTTAACTGAAGATGTTTTTCCTTAGTTTCTATTTGTTTCCTTCTTTATCTTTTTCGCAAGAATTGGATCATCTTCAAAACTAGTAGCCAACTGTTGAGCTACCACAAGATCAATTGGGTTTGCCCTCTGCAATAAGAAAATTACCTCCAAAAACTAAGTGTTAACGAAACATCACTTTAGATTGTGAGGATTCGACTAAGCATCAACTGGAATCTTGGTTGTCAACTTGTTAAACTTCTTTGTGAACTCATGCATGTGTTCTTGTGACTCTTTTATCATTGTCGTAAGTTGAGCCAACAAGGAATGGCCATCCTTAGTAGGCTTAAATATTTCTTCGAAATTAGTCCGAAGAGTGGCCCAACTAGTAATAGTACCAAAAACAAGATTGTAGAACCAATTAGTTGCTACTCCTTGTAAATTTTCCCTGACCAAACTTACTTAAAACTCTTCATATTCCATGCCAAGAAAACCACACAATATAAAAAGAAGCAATATGTTCATTAGGATGTTGTTTTCCATCTCCATAGAATTTAAGGATGTTCTTATGTGAAACTCAAGGAAGTTAATGCAAAGATGCCACCAAACTCAAAGCACCAAAGGCATTACCCCAAGGACTAGGAGGTGATTGGGATACCATTCTACCTTGATTGAATGGAGGGATGACAAACCTTTGAACTAGTGTTATAGGTAAAAATATTTGAATGCTAGAAGCTTCACTTGGGAGAGGAAATCTTACACATCAAGGAGGAAAACTCCTTGTGCACTGCAAAGGTGATCTCATCCTTAGAGGAATAATATCAAAGTTTTTTTTTGCAGCAATTTGAAAATAGGATCAATTTGACCTTGCACCCTTAGACCACACATATAGCTTGTATCTGCCATAGTGTAGTCTTTGAAAATGAATGAAAGTTAGCAGAAAAAAAATATTTAAAAGTTAAAATAAGACATTGGTATACTTCTCTACTTCAACCAAAAGCGTGAAGCTTTTCATTACGTGCTTGTATCCCCAGTAGAGTCGCCAAAAAATTATTGGGTGAATATTTTGTAATTCCTTTATCAATTACATAATGGTAGTTTTATCCATAACTATGATGAGAAATTAATATCTCCTCTCATAAAGGGGAGGCTCCCTTATTATTGCTCTCTAAGTCAACTAGAAATTAAAATAATATTGTGTACACTACAACTATCCACGAGGGTGTCTCCATCAACATTTTCTATTTTTTCAAAATAAGGGAAACGAATTACAATAATGACCTTGATGTTCATAGTAAGTAATAAACTAAATAACAATATTTGGAGTAATAATAACTAATACACAATTTTATTAGACATAAGAATAACACAAATGATACCAGCAAATGATAGTAACATAGAAAATCCATAGAAACACAAAGTCTTCAATCTCTTTCCACGATGGTTCAAATGTAAAAATGACAACAAATTGCAACTCAAAGACTCCAAGTTATTCCCAAAGATGATTCCAAAGAGTAACTTGTGTAGAAATTTGTAGCTCAAAGTCTATCAATGAACAACACCAAAATCCACAAGAATATAGCTAACAATCACAACACAAAGACTACGATTTCTCAACCAAATTTGTACACAAAACATATATCTTCAAATACAATATGATAGCACAAATTCTATCAGTACTAAATCTGAACTCCCTTCAATAATGAAATATCATGTCACTTAGAAACCAATTTCAAGATAATATTATAAGACAAACATAAGAACAATCTTACATACAAAAAATGTGCTACAAAGAAAAGGTTGGAAGCAATCTGCTTCTTTTATTGATTAATTTTGATATGTCCATTCAACACAAAGATTAAGTATGCATTCTCAAAATGAGCAGAATTTAGCTTCAAAAGATCAAAGGTCCATTACAAAAGAAACTCCCTCATATATATAGAGGAGAGTTGAGAGCTAATGTAGGAAAGCCATAACTAATTTAACTTATTCAACAGAAGAGTCCAATTTGATTTAGGACTTCTCTATTTTTACATGTAATTATATTTTTTGTAAAATGTTAAAATAAAATTACATAAATCATGAAAAATACTAAAAATTAAAGTAAAGCATAATCACCTTTCTTTGTCATCTTTCTCCAAGAAATATTCATATTTTTTCATGATTACTTGAACTTCTTCATTATTTGGACTTGAAGTTTGCTTGGAGATAGCAAGGATTCTTATGATTGAATCCTTTGTGGTGTTGCAAGCTTTCTCGTGCCTTTCTAAATACACCTTGAGGTTATGCAGGGTTAATTGAATATCCATCTATTTGTCCATTGAAGCCACTGATAAGGATTGATCTTTAAATTATTTTTTGATCATAGACATGAATTCCTAAATAACTTCATATGAGGAATGGATTTTTTGACTGCCATTGAGTAGTTTACAAGGAAACTCCTCAATTTTGTGGACAAGATCCAAATCATTGTCTTTGCTGACCTCATGAGCATCCTACAAGTCCTTGATTAATTCCTTGATGATATTTTAATTTTGTGTATCATTTTTTCCTTTCCCTCCACAAATATGTCTTTGTTGGGAATTATCCCAACTTCCACCTGTAGACATCCAAATTTGACCACCTCCATATGGTCAAAATCCTATCATTTATTCATCTAATTCATCTATATTAATTAAATGACATTTAATTAATATTATCTCCTTCCTCTAAGGTTCCTAAAATTATTTAATTAAATACTTTATCCTTTACCATTTCCTCTCTAAATTAAATAAATCAATCAATTTATTTAATTTAGTCAATTATCCTCTTCAATTTTAAATTCATTCTTTCTCTTTCCTTGTCCCATCCTCCAAAACCTTTTCACTAATCTAAATTAATCTAATTAATCCTTCATTAGAATGTGCATATCCTTAATTAGGATTAATGTCACATCCTCCATATTTAGCCACTTGCCTCTAATCTTCATTAATTTTCCTAACCACCTGTTTGCACAACCTTAATCTTAATCACTTACCTTTTCTAGCATGTCCTTAAGTTAACCTTTCATGGTACTTACCTTATTAGGTTTGACCTCTTCCCCATGTGAATTAAAAATTCACATGTATTCCCCCCATGCATTTCTCTTCCCTATGACCTCCCATAGGTCACATCAAGTACATGAAACAAGGACCTCTTTTAGGAGGACCTTGTCTTATCCATTGGGTTCTTCTTAAAATGTGAATTAAAAATTTCCTTTTATTTCTCCAACACCATTTAAAATCCCCATGGTAACAAGGGTGTACTTTCTAAAATTCCTCACTTGTCACTTTCAGCCCCATTTGGGGATAAGGAATTCCTTTTTGAGGAAATCCTCTCCAATCCCAAGGTACTTGCAAGTACCTTGGGACCACATGGCCTTTTCCATGTCACCTTGTCCTTTTTCCATCTCACCCTCCATATGGAAAGATGTGAGGGCTTGTGAGTCCTCAAATCACCACAACCCTTCATCTTGTCCATGGTGGATCAATCTCAGCTGTCCATTTTTCTTTAAATAGAGGGCCTTGGCTTCAAGTTAAAGAGGTTAGATTTCAGAATCCATTATTACATTCAAGAATTCAAGTCATTCAAACCATTTGCATTCAAAACCATTATTTCAGCCATTAGAGTATCTCACCTACAATATTCCATTATTCAACCACCTCCATTATTGCATGAAGTTAGTCATCAAGGAGCGTACATCAAAAACACTATCAAAGGCCAACCACTTCAACAGTTTAAGCAAGCAATAAGGTGTATCATTTTAATGGTGTTTTTGTTGTTGTTTACTTAGATTTAAATAGGCCCAATCATTGAGGTGTTTTTTGTGTTTTCTTTGTTGAATTTACATTTAGTTTTATAGTTTAGACATAGCTAAACACCTACACACATTTTTGGCATGCTTGGTGGGACCCACGTCACGAGTCTTTTCTTTCATGTTTTCTATGTTTTAAAATTTTGTACATTTAGGAACATAGTGGTGGCCTTGCCTATCATGCAGAGGTGACTTCGCCCACAAAGGGGCAACCCCGCCCATGAACAAGTGACCCCACCCACAAAGAGGCAAGCCCGCCTGACATTCCAATTTTTGTTCTTGTTGTTTTATGTTTCTAACTTTTTGTTGCAAGTTATGGACTGAATAGGTGATGCAGAGAGGGATGGAGTCCAACTCCAAATGACAAATGAATGATCTCAGACCAACCTCTAAAACAGATTTCAAGATCTCACCAAATTTCACCCTTTGAGCATGCTTTCACTAGTAGTATTCCAAACCCGGTTCCAATCACTTTTCTCAAGAACTTACAAAAATACTTGGAAAATAAATTATGGATTAAGATACCCTTTTTAGGGTTACACAACATACATCAGAACCAAGGGTGACTTCTTTGGACAATGTTTGACTTTCAATAAGCCTACCAAGCAAAAGGTTCCCAAATTAGCCCAAATTTATAAAGGAAGTGCCCTTTAAAGGTGAGATTCCCACTCAAAATACAAGAATATTCAATGTTCATATTACCAAACCACTAATTTCATGATCACCTTACCCACATAAGGCCATTACCCTGTTGCTCCAAGAAACCCTCCTAAACACAAACAAAAATAAGGGTTTTTAAGAAACTCGCAACTCCAAACCTCTCACAGTCCTCCCAAGGGTCCAAACACCTTCTAATACCTCTGCACAAACTTATCAAACACTCACATTGACACTACACTCATCAGTTCTCAGAATCACTACTTTGGTTTCTCATTTCCACAAAGAAATGTCACTGTTCAACCTAGGGGCACCACTCCACCGACCAACTTTATGCTCCTCCAAACTTCTAAATGAATTTAATACCCATCCTAATATATTACACACCAATCCACCAAGTTACAGATCCATTATAGTGGGTGGATTGGTGGAAAACACTACATTAAGGCACTCAAACCCTTACACAGTCAAACAGGGTTGTCTTTGTATTCTGGGGTTTTCTCACAACCTACAATGGATTAAACCTTAAAACCAAAAGAAATTGTAAGTAAACACCTTAATCCATATGAACAAGAGAATTCAGACCATGGGAGACCTGTATTGGTCCGTACAAAGAAGAAAAACATAGTAAAACATAGAAAATCATTGAAATCAGGCAAATTTCTTATTGAATACGATTCCCATCTTCTTGGTCAACCTCCATTTGGGCTTTTACATCATATTTGTATTGTTTTCCTTCAAAATTAACTTGCCCCAACATATCTAACTGACTTAAACCGCCTTTTAAACATTAACAACCCCTAAACTGCATTCTAATTGCAAATGTTACTACCAACTTCACCTAATTGACATCCTAAGACTCCAAACAACTTCAAATACATATTATAGGGTCTTTTAGACCTTATTAGAATTCAAAACATGACTTTTCAATAATACACCCACCTAGACCTCATTTGTCATTATGACATTTGATTTACAATTATTTAAATTTCAACATATTTTGCAACTTCCTCATTGCTTGATAATCACGAGACCTTCAAATTAAATTTGACTTCATCACAAGGTGTTAGTGCCCATGCACCAACAAGCGACCCCACCCACAAAGGGGTGACCCCATCCAACATTCCAGTTTTTGTTCCAGTTTTCTATTTTTGACTTTTTTATTGCAGGTTCAGGATTGAACAAGTGACCCTGCCCACAAAGGGGTGACCCCACCCACAAAGGGGTTGTTAGAGTAATAAGTTATTACACTTAATTAATTATATCATACTGGTTAATTAATTAAGTCACTTATTCCTTTAGGTACTTAGGCTAAACTTAGGCACATTAATAATTGATTAATTATTAAGTGTGCACACTAGGGTTTCCCTTTTAGGGTTTCTTGATCTCCTTCATAAGGATTGATCTCTTTGTAATAATTGATTCTCAATAATGCATTTTTACTTTGAGGTTTATAGAGCATCTTCTTTGGTTTTGCATGTCTTTTGCATGTGACAGGTGATTGCATGCAGGTGATATTGGTTTATAACATGGTATGAGAGCTCCAGACCTGCAACTGCCTATTCGTGATCTGAAGATATGGCCTTTCAGTGAGTTTCTAGTGCAAGGGTTTCCATAGGCATCTTTTTTGCAAGATCTGGGGGTAACCAATTTTCCAAGACACTTTGGGCTCAAACGGACAACGCCATCATGTTTGTAGCGCCTCAAAACCCTAGGAACGCCTGTTGTTTGGTCGATTTTGAAGAAGTTGGTCCGGAAGGCAAAAAAAATTGCCAGGGAAGCCGTACGGCCTCCCTAACACGCATTACGAGGCACGAAAATCAACAAAAAATTTTTAAAAATGAGTTTTTTTGGTTTTTGTGCAGTGCTCCCAGCATAGAAGAAACCCGTCGCTGGGTGGCCACCAGCCCGCCGCCGCCACCGGTGGCTCCCCCTGCCAGTGCCGCTGGCTCGATTTCAGCCCCCGCGGGCCCTCTCTACACCTGTCGAGGTCCTATGGACAACCAGGCGCTATGCGCCAGGCCCCCGGCCAGCTCCAGCCCCCGCTCCGGTCACATGGGTGACCAGGGGCTGATTTTTTGTGGCAATAGCCAGATGGTTGTCAATTTTATGCTCGTGAACAGCTGAAGTCAGCATCTGTACAGCCATGTTTTGCCCCCTCCAAACCCCAATTTGCCCTAAAGGAGCAATTTTTTTCTTTTTGGCATAACTTGGGCATACGGTATTGAAATCGGGCAAACGAGATATTGTCAAAAAGCTAGTTCCAAGCACTTTCTTGTGGTACAGTTTATTTTATAGCTTCTTTTTTTTGTTTATCTGGATTTATTGCTGTTTGAAGTTAGATGTTTATTTTATGCTTCCGAGCTCATAACTTTTTGCCACGATCTCTGATTTTTGCTATCTTTGCAGCGTTGGAAAGGTATTGAGGAGCTCTATGTTGCTGTCCATGCAATTTTTTTTGTATCTATCCAAAGTTTATCATTAATCCAGATTTGGCCTGATGGGTGTTTTGGAGATTACTTGGATGTTTTGGTAGTTGGGAGAGTGCACCTTGCATCTTTGCACTTCATTTCAGTATCACATTCATTCAATAATTGACTGTTGTTTCATAGATTCCAGGGTTGTTCCCATTTGGAGTTTTCGAGTGTTCTGTGGCATCAGGTATGTTGTTACATCATTATGATTCCGATATGGTTTCTTGTAGACAGAAGTATCTTTCCTTGCTTGCCAAATTGCGGTTCCAGTGTTACTCTACAGTGTTCTTCCAATGCTTCTTTGCAGCATCTCATCTCATTGTAGGGAGGTTTTATCCCACTGGGTTTTCCTTCTCTACCTCATTCTTGCATTTGTAAATGGGTACCTAATCAGGCCTAGTTTTTGAGACCCATATTTGCTTTCATGTATTTTTTTCTAGTGTTTTAGCTTCTTTCTAAGTTCATCTTAAGGGGGGGTGTTAGAGTAATAAGTTATTACACTTAATTAATTAGATCATACTGGTTAATTAATTAAGTCACTTATTCCTTTAGGTACTTAAGCTAAACTTAGGTACGTTAATAATTGATTAATTATTAAGTGTGCACACTAGGGTTTCTCTTTTAGGGTTTCTTGATCTCCTTCATAAGGATTGATCTCTTTGTAATAATTGATTCTCAATAATGCATTTTTACTTTGAGGTTTATAGAACATCTTCTTTGGTTCTGCATGTCTTTTGCATGTGATAGGTGATTGCATGCAGGTGATCTTGGTTTCTAATAGGGGTGAACCCACCCAACATTTATTTTTTCTACTTTTTGGTTTTCCTATTTTCTGACCTTTTTTGTAGATTATGGACCGAACAGGTGACCCCACTCACAAAGGGGTACCCCTGCCCTAAGATTCGGTTGTGCCCAAAACATAGAGGTGGCCCCACCCAGAACAAAGGTAAAATAGGTAAAAAGACAATCAATTTTTCATTCCAAAGACCGAATTTAGGTTGTTTTTCATTGTTACTGACCTGGTAATTTGGGTTTTTGTGTGAGTGTTGTTACTAACGTTTGTGTAGATCGCTTGTTGAAGACAACAAAAATAAAACTACTAACACATTTTTTGTAGGGGGAGAAAAGTTGTTTTCTCTAGTTAGTTACTTGTTGTTTTCATTTCTAAATAGGAACATAGATTTAATTAAAAAGGGATCAAAGAACTTGTTTGATTTTTTGCATAAGTGGGCTATTGACGTATCTAATCCCCTTACACCATTTGGAGATCCTAGGTGAAGAGAAATCATAGTCCAATTAAGTCCCTTTTTACCCTTTTTATTTTTCTTAGCGAGACCTGCTTAGGGATTTCATCACCCCAAGGGATGATCCCAACCATGCATACCGACGGGGTATATAAAGGGGGCAGAGTGAAAGTTGTACCTCAATCCACTCATGTCGTGTCTATCAAAGCATCGAAGCTAGGGTGATACCAAGACAAGACGTGAAGAGTTGGTCTGAGCTCCCAATCTCTCACTAGAAGTTCCCAACTCACGCTTGTGATGGGCCGGTGTTCATGGTTGTTCCCCACATACTATGTGTATATCGGGGACTCCCTTAGAATCCTTTTTAATCCTAGATAGAGAACTGTGTTGACCATACCCTTAACACTAATCTTAGGCTTGTGTTGTTTGAATCATCTTCTTGTACAAAACCAGTGTTTATCAGTTAGTTTTGGCTTTTTGCTTGCCATTTTTGTCCTTTCCCATAACTATTTTTGCCTAAGTTAGGTTAAGACCAACACACAAAGGTGACCTTTCCCTCAAAGGGGCGACCCTGCCTTTCCCGTTTCAACTATTTTCCACCCAAACCAAGTCAAATTTCCCCAACCTTCCTAGAACAGGTGCCCTTTTCCTCAAAGGGGAAACCTCACCCTCAAACAAGCAACCTTGCCCTCAAAGGGGTGACCCTTCCCTCCTGTCTCAGCTATTGTTTACTCTCAATGATATCAAGTTTCCACAATCCATAATGTTCTTTGCAATGATTTATGGTTTAGATTGTGTGAGATTTTTTGCATCAACGTTTCGGATCACACTCTGTGATCCATGATCAGGATGAGAGAAGAGCTGAAGGAGAAAATAAAAAGTTGCAGACCAAGTGCTACCTAAAAATAAAACAAGAAGAGGGAGGGGAGAGAAGGGGCACAAAGACCAAGAAGGACAAGCCAATAGAGAAAATAAAAGCAAAAGGAGGCTAAATGGATGGAGAAACAAAAGAAAACAAAAAAACAAAGAAATA
Source organism: Sequoiadendron giganteum (assembly GCA_007115665.2). Lineage (NCBI taxonomy): Eukaryota > Viridiplantae > Streptophyta > Pinopsida > Cupressales > Cupressaceae > Sequoiadendron > Sequoiadendron giganteum. The sequence continues at coordinate 135,133,022 of CM021100.1, forward strand.
AATAACAATACAAAAAATAAGAGAGCAAACAAGAATTATATAATGATATAGGAATTCAATTATATATGAATAAGAACAGTAATATAAAGGAAAATAAAAATAAAAACTTAACAGATCAAGACACAAAGGAAACATACAGATGAAAACCAATAAATAAATATAAACTATATACAAACACAAATGAATTCAAATTATCTAATATATAAATAAGAAAGCACAAAATGAAAACCACAAAAATGAAGAGAAATAAAAATATAAAGAGAAACAAATGAATAAGAGAGAAATGAAAATAATACGATAACAAAAACCGACCAAAAATTATAAACAAGTAAAAGAATGCAAAAAAATACAAAAGCAACCAAGAAAGCCATTAAAATACAAATATAAGTATACACTTAGACATATGTAATGATAGCCAAGACAAATAAATTAATAAGCATATAAATGTGTATATATAATTATATAAAAACACACAAAAAATACAAAAAAAATTAAAAATACATATAAATATATATGTAAAGCACCAAATATACATATTTATATATATGGTGCTTTGTAAATTATGCAAAGGAAAATGAATACAAATACAAAAATTCAAAAACAAATGAATACAAAGGAATTAATAAAAAGCGAAAAGGACCATAAACAAATATAAAAAAAAAACACAAAAAATAGATAAAAATATAAATTATGTAATTATATAATTATATAGGAACTCAATAATAAAGATTATATAATTTATAGGAATTCAATTATATAATTATTTCAAAATAAGTTTACATATAGACATATGTAATAATAACAAAAACATATAAGCTCAAAGTATATAAATGTATTATACAAATATGTATACACAAAAATATAAAAATAAACAAACAAATGAATACATAATGAAATAAATATACATAAAAATATATGTAAAGCACCAAAAAACATATAAGTGTTTTACAAAAAAAATTATGCAATTGCAAATGGATACAAATACAAAAAAGTTCAAAAACAAATGAAAACCAAAGAAATAATAAATAAACAAATAGGACCAAAAATACATATTTATATAAATGGTGCATTACAAAGATATGCAAAAGCAAATGAATACAAATATAAAAATTCAAAAACAAATGAACACAAAGGAATTAATAAATAAGTGAAAAGGACCATAAACACATAAAAATAAAAAATATATAAATTATATAAATATATAGGCACACAATAATAAATGAATTATATAATTATAAAGGAAATCAAATAACTAACTATTTCAAAATAAGTTTACAATTAAACATATGTAATAATAAAAAACATAAACAAAGGAATTATTAATAAATAAGCGAAAACGACCATAAACAAATATAAAAAACACAAAAATAAATAAATATATAAATTATATAATTATATAATTATAAAGGAACTCAATAATAAATTAATTATATAATTATATAGGAAATCAATTATATAATTATTTCAAAATAAGTTTACAATTAAACAAAAAATAAGTTTACTCTGCCAAAGCCAAATTTTAGTAGTTTTTCCTGAACAGGTGACCCTGCCCCCTATTTGGACGACCCTACCCCTTGTTTGGGCGACCCTGCCCCCTGTTTGGGTGACGCTACCCTATAAAGGGGTGACCCTACCCTCAAAGGGAAGGCCTTGCCCTTCGGACAACCATTTTCAGCTTCCATTTGCTAGCCATTATCCCGTTTTGAGTACCCATTTTTCGGTTCCGAGTGTCACTCCCTCATTCTGGGTATTTGTTTAACCATTCTGACCATGTGTCCACCCATTCTAGATATTTGTTTTCTCATTTTGAACACCGTTCCTTCATTCCAACCATTTGTTCTCCTATTTTTGGTACCTGTTCACCCGTTCTGAGAATAGGTTCATACGTTTCGAGCATAAGTTCACCTATTCTGAGTGTCATTTCCCCATTTTGAGCATCTGTTCACCCATTCTGAGTGATCTTTCACTCGTTCCATGAACCCGTTTGCCCGTCTGGAAAGTCCATTTACCTCATTTTTCACTCACTTGACCATTTTTCTGACAAAGTCAAAATCAAAATCTGTTTGGGTGACCTTGCTCGTGTTTGTACGACCCTACCCTAGATTGGGCAGCCTTGCCTCGAAACTAAATCTATTACTCAAGTTTGATCCAAAAAGCCAGTTTACCGAGATTTCGAAAAGCTTATTTTTTGCCTAGTCATTTGCAAACCTTGTCCGCACATAATTCTCACATCAGTCCATCTGCATCTCGATCCATTTGCATCCAAATCATCTAGGTACATCCTTAATTATCCTTAGGTTATACATCCATGATCATTTTCTTGATCCAAATCCTTTGAACTTCATTTGAAGTTGTTATCTGAATTGACCTAGGTGCCTAAAACCAATCGTCATCCTTCAACATCTACTTAGGATCACCATCCATTCTAAGTTGATCATCATCCTCGGCCCTATCAATCCCCTTCCATCTCAAGGTGGATTTGGTGTCATGATCATCAGTTCATCCTTTAATCTGATCATTCAACACCTTAAGTCACCTAGGGTGATCTCTTAACTTAGTTTAGAATCCCTCCCAATCATCCAATCAATCAATCCTTAATCCAATTCCATCCAATCTTATCAATCGATCAATCTTATCTAATCAAATCCAATAACATCATTATCAAATTATCCAATTAATCAATCCTTCATCCAGTCCAAACAATTAATCCAATCATCATTTAGATCATCTTTGCATTGCATCCTAGGAGTTTAGTAACATTTTAGACCACCTAGTTGTTTTGGACTTTCATGCCCATTCAGACCCACTCAAAAAAAAAAAATGGCAGAACAACAGCTCAAGGTTCCTAGCCCAACATCCCACAAGATCCTAACAACATCCCAAATATCCCACAATATCCCCATAATGGTGCTTCATCACAATCCAAAACCAACGTCCAAAACACCACACCACCTAGTGATGAAAACATGGTTAACCAACCTGAAGTCACCGTTGGTGAATACCTTAATGATCCTGTTAATGTTCAGATGATGGATCATCTCCTCAATGAACATGGGGATAAGATACTTGCCACTCTGCTCATGAAAGGAGTGAAACCACCATCCGATTTTGATGCATCACAATACATCAGTACCCATGCTCTTCTAGCACCCACCAATCCATAAACCTCACAAAAAAATTTAGGGAATTCATATGTCCCCGAAGGAGCACCTACAAAAAATTGGTATCATCCTGAGTTTGGAAATGTTGTGATACACCAAGTTGTTAGTTATCCTCGCCTCCCAACCACAACCTCTAAAACACAACTTGAGCATCACAATCCTTACGCCTACAACATGCCACCATACATCCCATCCACTCCACCACTGCCATCTCAACATCCTAGTCAACCACCCATCAATGTTGGGGGCACACCTATCCTTCAATTAATGCCACCTCCAGGATCTACACTTGCTAACAACTTACCACCATCTGCATTCCAGCAACCTCCCACTAATCCTCACCAATCCACTGCATTGCAAGCATCACCACAACACATTGTTACTATTGTTGGTTCATCCCTACCATCTCATCAACAACCTCTGCAGTGCAATATCTGCATCCCACTACAAAACATCTCGATTCCCATGCAACCACCACACCAAGTGACACAAAATACATCGCAATTGCCACAACAACCACATGGCACTTTTGTAGCAGTCCCACCACATCACCATATCCCATCTCGTCCATCTCATGAATAACCACCACAATAACAACATCCATCACAACATACACATATTCCTACATAAACACAACATAATCCTCTTATGAAATATATTTATCATCTATCCAACACATATACTACTCCACCCCATCCTAATTTAAATCCCCATCCGACCTCAAATAATCAAACGCTGACCCAACCACCTCTTTACATCAATCCTTCACAATCACATACCAACCATTATCAACATCCATCAAATCCACAACCACCCCCATCTATCATGTATCCATCCTATGTCCAAAAACAACAATATTATTAGTAGGGTGCACCATCTGCCTCTTACTACCAACAACCACCGCCATAACAACAAGGGGATTCTAACCCTTCATATTATTAGAATCCTACACAATATTAGGAAGGTGTTCCATGCTCTACATATTATCAACAACAACCACCCTACCAACAAGTGGCTTCTGCCTCTTACCATCACAATTTGTCATACATTAATCCCCAAACCACTTATACCAATCAAACTCAACAAACACCTCCTTATGCACCTCAATCCTCTTCTGATCCAACAGTTGTTGTACCTTCCTCATCATACCAATAATATCATGCATAAAATCAACCTACACTGACTCCTGCAACACCTATCAACAAAGAATTGGAAGAAGTCAAAGTTGTTTTGAAGGACTTACAAGATGGGACAGGAAAACAATCATTGAAATTTGAGGACATTTGTCCCTATCCATTTGATCCCTCCATTTCCTTGAGTCTCTTCCCTAAACACTTCAAAATACCAAAATTTAAAAAGTACAATGGAACCAAAGATCCCAAAGCTCATCTACAAGAATTTTATTCCCACTGCCAAGAACTCATGCACAATGACAACTATCTCATGTGATTTTTGCCTAAGAGCCTACAAGGAGTCACTCTTAACTGGTTCATGGATCTTGAAAATGAATCCATCAAATCCTTTGTGTAGCTATCAGAAGAATTTATCTCCCATTTCTCCTTTAACTTGGAGAAAGATATTGATACGCTTCATCTCCTGAAATAAAAAGTGTGATGGAGAAACCTTTGCAAGCTATTTGCAAAGATGGCGAGCCTTAGCCAACCGGATGACATCCCCACTATGGGAAAAAGACATGGTTACTTTGTTTATCAAAAATTCCCATCCAGAAATGGCTCACAACTTTCGACTCCGCTACATCACCACCTTTGCAAAACTAATGGAGAAAGGTCCTATCCTAGAAAGGGCCCTTGTTGCTAAAGGGCAGGTCAAAATTTTCAATTCTGATAAAGAGAGATCCTCTGGGGACAAACCTCATTATTGGGATAAGAACAAAAATGTTGGCAATGATGGTGTCACCAACACCAAACATGTCCAAGTGGCTACTACATCACAAAATCCACAATATCCTCCTCAACAACAATAGTCGATCCCAAATGCCATATCCGTGCCACAAGGAGCACCTCATCCTCAACAATAGTCAAATCAAAACAACCAAGGGGGAAATAAATGTCAGTTTACTCAATTGGGAGAACCCCTTAGTGTTGTGTTTAACAAGCTTCTCCAAGCTAACTACCTGATCACATATCCTATAATCAAACCCCTTGATGAGTCCAAACCTAAACCAACTTGGTTCCGAGAAAATGAGTATTGTGAATTTCACAAGATTAAAGGGCACACATTGGATAGGTTTCAAAGTCTAAAAAACTACGTCCAGGGTCTCATTGATCGGGGTGAAATACATGTGGATGTTAACACAACCACCTCATCTAATTCTCAACTTCAAATATATCATAATTTTTTTCCCAAACATAATCAGGGTCCTAGTACATCCAACTCCAATCCCGGCCCTAGCAACAACAATAACCATAATAGTAGCACAAATAACATTAGTTACAATAATGTGTCATATAATTACCAAGGTCTTGTCACATACATGGAACAAGTAGAGCCACATGTATCCATGATACACATCAAGGGTAAAGACCCACAATGTGATGTTACCACCCTTCGTACTTGCATTACAATCCCAGGAGTCTCTGCATCTACCCAACCACCATCTTTCAGTTCATAGTACAACATCCTTGATCACTTAGGAAAGACCTCGACTCAAATATCTATCCTGGATCTGCTTAATTCTTCCCCTATGCATCAAGACATCCTAAATAAGGCCTTACAGAGCACTCAAGTCCCCAATGACATAGATCCCACACAATTCCAAGCATTGGTAGGAAATTTATCAGCAACCTACCAATTAGCTTTTAGCCAGAAAGATATGCCATGCCTGGACACAACCCATAACCACCCCCTTCACCTTGAGGTTGGTGTGAATTATCATAAAGTGAAAGGGTACTGGTAGATAATTGTTTTTCCCTAAATCTATGTACATTAAAATTTATACACCAGGTGGGATACACCCAATTTGACCTAAACAAGCAAGTTAACACCGTCAAAGCATATGATAACACAGAACGAGATTTTGAGGGCACTATTTGTCTTCCTATTTAGGTGTGCACTGTTGTGTAATACACTATGTGTCATGTTCTGGACCTCGAACTCCCATATAACATCCTTCTTGTCCACCCATGGATTCACTCTATGCAAGTCGTTCCATCAACCTATCACCAATGTTTAAAATTCCCATTTCAAGGAATGGAAGTAACTATACAAGCTGACCCTCAGTCGTTCAAATATTTTTGTGCCCTAGAGACTTCCTTTCCATATTCTCATTACTGCCCTGGGGTAGAAATGGGGGCATGTCAAATATCAACATCTCATCCATCTACCAACACATTAACTACCACTTCACCCACTCCATCATCCACATCTGATTCCACCATCACTAAGGTCCAGATCATTGACAAGGGATGTGATGAGTATGAAATCTGTAAAAAATTGAACATGGCAACCATGCCACCCTCACCATGAATATATGGCCAAACTTCTCAATTTGTCTCAAAATATGAGCAAAATGCAATCACCCTCAATGCTCCAAATGTGGGATCTAGCACTTTTTGCTCTCCTGGATTATGACAAGATACACCTGAAGACAACATCAACTAGTGGGTGTACTATGAAGAACCTAAACCATCTCCCCCCTTGAAGCAATACTTCCAAGAGGTCTATCCTTGGTCTTCTAATTTCGCAAAAAAACATAACTACTAGGGGGGAGGCCTTGGTGTAGTAGAGCAAGGTAGACGACAACCAATAGAAGCTTCTATGCATCCGAAGAAGATGGGTTTGGGATATGATACTAAAAAAAAGGGTCTCATGGCATCATCGAGTGCCTCTAACAATGTTAGTATGGATGATGATTCCCTTGAGGACATACCAGAGGAGGATTCCATCATACATGCATACGATTATGTCAATCACATTGACCTCCCTTCCATATTCAAATGCATATCCATTTGCACCATCACCTTATCCCTCAAACATATCGAGCTTATAGACTATGACCTACAAGGTAGCAGACCTCTCAACACCTTTCCCTTAGTAGACCAATATGTACATCTTATGGGATTAGGCGAAGAGGAATTCCCTAGCCATAAAAATAAAAAGAAACAAAATCAAAACAGATCACCTAGTGAAAACCTCCCTGAGACACTTTGTGACTTAAAAAAAGTAAAAACAAAGGGTGTATCTACTAGTGAAAACCTTGACGAGGTGCTAGAAGATGGGGACGTTCATATTCCCCTTGTAGGGACTCAACTATTTGGTCGATCATCCATCTTGATCAAAGAAACACAAGCAATAAACTTGATAACTGAGGAGAATCCTAAGATCACCTATGTTTCCAAAGCACTCTCAAAAGAAGAAAAATCTATTATCACCAAGCTCCTCAAAGAGGGAATCATCAAATTTTCTTGGACATCTTCAAACATGCTTGGCCTTGATCCTGGTTTGGTGGTCCATCACCTAGACTTCCATCCTGATGCAAAATCGATCAAGCAGAAACTCAGGAAATACGCCCTCAAGTGGTCCTGCTAGTTAAGAAGGAATTGGAAAAGTTATTAGAGGTAGGTTCATCTGACCAATTGACTTCTTCAATTGGATCTCCAATATAGTCCCAGTCTCTAAACCTACCGGAGACATCAAAATCTGCACAGATTTTTGAGACCTTAACAAAGCCTATCCCAAGGATGACTTCCCTTTGCCAAATATTGATATGTTGGTTAATCTCATTGCAAGACATGAGATGTACCTCATGGATGGTTTCTCTAGTTACAACCAAATTAAGATTGCCCCTGAAGATCAACACAAGAATGCCTTCACTACGCCTTGGGGTACATTTTGTTATAATGTCATGCCTTTTGGCCTCAAGAATGCGGGGGCAACATATCAATGTGCTATGATAGTTATCTTCCATGACCTCATCCACATCATAATGTAACATTATGTTGACGACCTGTTAGGAAAATCAATAATGAGGGAAGAACATCCTGCAATTCTCAACAAGATCTTTGAACATCAGGAATAGTACAAGCTACGCCTCAATTTGAAGAAATGTGTCTTTGGTGTTACATCCAGAAAACTCTCAGGGTTCATTGTCTCTCACATAGGAATAGAGTTCAATTCTACTAAGGTCAAAGCAATCATGGAAATTCCTCCACCTCGCAATCTGAAACAACTAAGAAGCCTGCAAGGTAAGCCCCAATCTATCTGAAGGTTCATTGCTCGACTAGCCGACAAGTGTCAGTTGTTCGCACATTTACTCAAGAAAGATACTGCATTTAAGTGGAACCAACAATTTTAACTTGGATTTGATTAGATCAAAGAATATCTAGCTCACCCACCTATTCTTATGCCATCTGTCCCAGGAAACAAATCCTACTCTATATTTCATCTACTTTCATGGCACTGGGGGCATTGTTAGCACAACATGATGAGTCATCCAAAGAAAGAGCAATTTACTACATCAGTTGAAACTTGGTAGGTTATGAACTCAACTATTCCCAAATGGAGAAGGCTTTCCTAGCTGTAGTCTTCATCTCATAGAAACTCTGACACTACATGCTTATCCATCTGGTCAAGCTCATCTCTAAAGTTGATCCACTTAAATATGTGCTATCTAGAACAACGTTGACTGGCTACATGGCTAAATGGGTCATGTTGCTAAGTGAATTTGACATAGATTATGTGGATCATAAAGAAATCAAAGGATAAGTAATTGTGGATAAACTATCAGATGCTCCACTAGTAGATGCTTATCCTTTAGAAACAAAGTTTCTTGACGAAGGGGTCTTTGCAGTGTCAGAAGCTACCACATGGACACTATACTTTGATGGATCATGCAAAAATAGTGGAACAGGAATAGGAGTCTCGCTCGTCACTCCCCAGGATGATTACATACCAAAATCATTCAAATTAGCCTTTCCTTGTACCAACAACATTGTTGAATATGAAGCTCTCCTCACTAGCCTTAGAATTGTAGTTCAATGGCGTATCTCTCACTTACAGGTCTTTGGTGATTCCTAGCTTGTTATGAAATAGGTCAACAATGAGTTCCTTACAAAAGATGATAATTTATTACCATACAAACGTATGGTAGATGATTTCAAAAAATTCTTTAACTCCATCCAATTTGATCAAATACCTAGAGTGCAAAATAAAGTAGTTGATGCCATGGCCACCATTAGTTCTCTCCTTCACATGCCCAAAGACCAAACCGAATGCGAGTTCCTCATGGAACAAATTTTAATCCCTGCATATGAAATTTTTGAGAGTAAAATGGTATATGATATCGTAGGTCCTGACTCACCCTAGTATAAAGACATCTACACTTATCTTCATGACAATATCTTACCCCCTGAACTGACACAAAACCAACAAAAATCCTTTATCCAACGCACATCCCACTACACCATCGTAGGTGATATGCTTTATCGACATGGGTATGATGGAACCCTCCTTCGGTGTTTAAATGAGACCGAAACCCACACTACATTAACAAAATTACATAGTGGTGTGTGTGGGGCCCATTCAAATGGTATGGCATTGGCCAAAAGAATTCTTAGGGCTGGTTACTATTGGCCCACATTGGAACAAGATTCCTGTAAGAAATATCTACCTTGCCAACAACATGTAGATTTAATACATGCTCCAACACAAGATCTCCAACCTCTTATAGCACCATGGCCCTTTTCGCAATGGGGCTTTGACCTAATCAAAAAGATTTAGCCCCCATCCTCTGATGGCCACACCTTTATCATCACTGTAACTGAGTACTTCACGAAATGGGTGGAAGCAATGCCACTCTCACAAATCACTGGTACTCAAATTTTCAAACTCATCCTCTTCCATATTCTTTGTAGATATGGGATTCCCTCCACCATCCTTACAGACAATGGAAAGCCTTTCAAAAACCAAGCCATGAAGCACCTTTTTGAAAACTTTCACATACAACATCGTTGGTCCACACCCTATTACCCCCAAGGTAATGGACAAGCTGAGGCCACCAATAGAACTCTGATCAGGATCCTTAAAAAGGTGGTCAACAACACTGGCCGTGATTGGAACCTCCATATCCATCCTTTTCTTTGGGCCTACCATACCTCCATCCACAGTCCTACTGGTGCTACCCCATATTCTCTCATTTACAGTGTCAATGTCATCTTGTCGATTGAGGTAGAACTCTCATCACTAAGAATATCCCTAAAGAACCTTATCAGTGATGAAGATCATTGGGTTTCAAGACTCAATCAACTGGAACTCCTTGATGAGAAAAAAATCAAAGAATATGACCACCTTCAGGCATATCAAAACTACCTAAAAAGAAGCTACAACAAGAAGGTATGTCCTTTTCAATTCAATGTTGGTGATCTAGTTATTAAGGAGAATCACCGCACCTAGAAAGATTAGGAAAAGAAGGGTAAGTTCAAAGAAAATAAGTTGGGCCCCTATTTCATCACAACAAAATATGGTTTTGGAGCATACAAGTTGTCTACACCTGAAGGAGAGCCCCTGGAAGAACCCATCAATAGCATGCATTTGAAGAAGTTTTATACTTAGGTCAACTGGGGTATCCTTCCTATCAAAATAAAAAAAAAATACAAAAAAGTAAAAACTTGTCAAAATATAAAAAAATTAGAAAAATCTAAAAATAGTAAAGAGAAATAATTCATCCTATGGTGAAAACAACCCTTGGTGGCACCTTGGATATGTACAATTGGTGAAAACCTGGAAACAAGTGCCATTCATATGGGGCTTAACCATTATCTACCTTACATCCCAGTTACTATATGACTCATCCCTCTAGATCTCATCATCCTATCAATCCTATCCTTCCATCCACTTGCATCACTTGGTCGCTTGGTATATTTTGGTTGAGCATTAGATGATCTTCATCTGCTATTTGCCATCCTAAGCTTCTATCCTTATTTGAGCTTGTGTCATCTTTCGCTTCCATTTAGGTCTTTCATCATGTCAGTCTCCATCTGGCTCTCATCCTTGTCTTTGGTGAACTACAGTTCCCCTGTGCTTTCATGTAGGCAAGGCCAATCACTTGATCCACCCTCAAGGCTTTGTTTTTTTAGGTCTCCCTTTGTCTTTTCGCGTCCTTGGTGAACTACGTTTCCCCTACGCTTTCACGTAGGCAAGGCTGATCATTTGATCTACCCCCGAGGCATTTTTTCCTTCATCATTTGTTCCCATTGTCCTCTTTTTTCCCTTATCCATCGCTAATCTTTTTCCCTTTTTTGAACTACTTTGCCCCTATGCTTTCATGTAGGCAAGATTGATCATTTGATCCACCCCTAGGTCTTTTATTTGTTTTTCTTTTGTCGGTCTATTTGGTTGTTGTCCTCCATCATTTGTCTTTATTTTCCTCTTTCCACTTTTATCCATGGTCTTCTCTTGAACTATGAGGGCTTTGTGCTTTCACGTAGGCAAGGTTGATCTTTGATCAACCCCTGAGCCCCTAGGTCTTTAGGGTGTGTCAGTCTTGCGTCTTGTGTCTTGTATCTTATGTCTTGTGTCTTGTGTCTTGTGTCTTGTGTCTTGTGTCATGTGTCTTATGTCATGCTATCAAGTATGTCCCTATCTAGCTAGTTCTTCACAAATGGAATCCATTTGTGTCATGAGGTTTAATTGGTTTTTGAATATCCTGGGTTATTATCAATATTTTAGTTTAGTATCCATCTTTAGTATCAATAGGATGCATCCTTCCTAACAAACCTCATCAACACCATCCATCCTCTTGATCCTATGGAAAAGGAAATTTTGAAATTGATTGCAATATTTTGATGCTTTTTTATTTTTGTTTATCATTTGAGCTCCCTATCATTACTTGCCAAGACCGCCATGATCTATCATATTATGGTGTGTTTTGAATGGTTTACACAGGGCCATATCTTGGATTTTTTTTTTTTTGTTGTTTTTTTGGTTGTCCCACGCAATACCCACCAAGACCCCTGAGGTCTTGTGTGACACTGGGACATCCTTCTATGCTTATGGTTATCCTAATGCCTGGCCTAACCAAATTCATCGTGACATTGGGGTGTTGGCATAGCCTTCTTGTTTGATGTGTTTTTTTTATGCGTTAGACACTAATCCACCTTGGTCCACATACCATGGTACCTGGTGTCTTATGCTATAGCAAAAATCAATGCTCTAAAGATGGAAAATTGCATTAGGATTGCATTTCATTTTCTCCTCCATTGCATTCATCTATCCTCCATCTCTTCTTCTTCCAACCCATGACTTAGGATTTTGGTTGTGGAAATGTTGATTTCTTCCATCTTCCCCTTTCTCCTCAAGGTTCCTATGGTCCTTGACAGGTTCAGTTGCACACCCATCACCTTCTTCACTTCCATCATTATGCAGGCCCTTATTTACATTTATGATCACATTGCATTTGAATCACTTATTACCATTTAGTTGTATTCTCATCCCATGCTTTAGGTTTGCTAAGATGTATTTCATCCCATGACCATAATCATTTTAAGTTGTGTAGGTTAATTTTAATTAATTATTCTATACGTCTTAAAATTCATTTCATTATTAATCCATTGCATATTCACTTTAGTTCATATCATTAACATCTCCTATGCATTTGCATCACACATCATTAGGTTCATTTTGACATCCATAACATCATAAAAATTATACATCATGCATATCATATCATCTCATCCACATAGAATAATCATAATCCATCCATCACATCTTGCATCAAAAATGTTAGGCATCCTACATATCATAATCATAAATCCATATAGGCATAAACATAAATCATTATAGACATATCCATACATCACATCATAATAACCATCTACAATAAAACCATAAACATACACATATGCATAAATTAAACATCACATACACATCATATAGTGTCAATAAGGGCTCTCGTATATCATATAAAAATCACAAAAATACAATGTCCATCGCATCATCCATAATAATTTCCATCATATAAATCCCAAAATATATCCATCACATATGGCATCAAATAAAGTATGAGTACCAAGCTATGGCTCAACTTTGGTATCTGCTACTCTATACTATATCCCATCCTATACCTATCAATAATCGAGATCCTATCCCTCTGATCCTCTAAACCATGAGCTACCTACATCCAATATATGTGGTGACTCTAGCACTACCCCCTACGTGGAGGCATCTCTCTCATGCTACTAAATCCTCGGGTATGCATCCCTACTGACTGGGATGGCGCTGGCATCTGTGGTGTTGCTCAAATGTAGGCAGGCACCCGTTGTGCTAGATCTAAAACTACTAAGTAATAGGCACACATATACTAGCTCACCTCTCTCATATACTACTCTCGATCTCCCACCTGTTGTCTAGTTGCATCCTGCTCTACCCTATACCTATCCCAAAATCCACAAATTAACCTCCTCTCCTGTGCCCATGCACCTCATGCTAACCGTAGTTGCTCAATCTCTACTCCCATCTACGACACTTGATCTATAGATTTGTCCCTCTCCTCCTACATAACCTATACATGTGCCTATAGTGTCTGAACCTCTTCCCTAGTCTCATCACCCTATGCTACCTATGCCTGCCCCTATGTTGCATCTCTCTCCATAGCTTGTATTTGTGCCATTACTACATCCCTCTCCTACTGTAGGAATTGTACCTATGTCTGTAGGGAATCCCTCTCTGTCTCCATCACCTATACCCAAGCCCTCATAGTATCCTCCCTCTCCTACATTAGTCCCATATCTCCCACTATCTCCTCTACCACCTCCACTTTGTCATGGAGCTCATCTTGCTCCTATCTCAACTCCCTCCTCTCTCTCAATAGTCCCTCTACCCACCTCCTCAAATCCTCCGTATCCCTCTCTACCTCTGCCAAAGCCTCTACCGGTATCTGCCCTGATGTTGCCCCAAACTCTTGCTGACCCCCTGCTTGCAGTATCATCACAATAGCCTCTAGTCTATTGCTCACCCATCTCGTTGCCTCTCCTACCTCATGCTCCCTCGATACCTCTCCCTCCAAATGAGTCGCCTCTTCCCACAACTCGCTCACCTCTGCTCGTAGCTCATCCCTCTCGACTCACAAGATATCTCTCTCCTCCTGCATCTTAGACTCATATCGCGGCACCATCGTAGCTACATCCTGAAAAACCCTCTCACTCTCGGCTCACACCCTAGCTATCTCGGCTCATAACATGATCACCTTAGCCTCCAATCTACTCCTCATTGCCTCTGAATCTCTCAACCTTTTCTTAGCAATATGTAACCTCACCTCGGCTCCTCTCAACCACACGGATAGATCCTCTGCTATCGATGACATCATGGCCAATGGATGAATATCATGTATGTCCATATCCATCTCCTATGCCCCTCCCTCATCTCCTATTTCCATTGCCTATGCCTGCTCCCTCTCCCCCATTGTCTTTGCCTCATGTCTCTCCACCTTAGGCTTGACCCGCACCCTCCATATCCTCCTCCTACTTGGCCTCCACTGACCTCTAGCCTCATCCTCCCCCTACCCTCCCTCCTATGGCTCTACTGCTCTAGTTGCCTTTGGCACTCTCCTCCACTATCCTCCTACTCTTCCTACCTCCGACTCTCTCCTCTACTGACCTCGTCCTACTATAGCTACTCCTACTTTCTCTCCTCCTGCTATGGCTACCCCTAGCCCTCTCCTCCATTGCCCTCCTACCCTGCCTACCTTTGGCTCTCTCCTCAGCCTCCTCCCTCTCCCTCTCCACTATCCTGCCAATCTGATCCCATCCTCTAGTCTGAATCCTAATGCCTCCTTAATCATCTCCACCAGTGTAATACGTACGGGTCAGTGTCGCATGAACCATGTTACATATCTAACAGTCATCCCTACATTTACTAACCCTCCATCCCTCCCTAGGTAATCCACTAGCTCTCTCTCTAGTGTCTCTTAGTGCTCCTATGCAAATTCTAGCAAAATCGGATCCCTGCATGGTTGCTCCTGTGTAATCCGTTTGAACCTCTCGACTATGAGTGGAATATCCTGTATCAACCCAAATTGCCTCATCACTAGGTCTGTCCTGTGTGACTCCACTATCTAAGGCTCCTTCTTGACTATATAACATCGGGTCATAAAGTGTCTCCTATCTCTCACCTCATCCTCCTTCCATTTGGGAAAGTATCGTGTCATATATGGCCTCCATACTATAGCCTCCTCCTTGAGATCATCAAAGTATCTCCTTCACCCATCTAAATCTCCACAACCCTGATACCACCATACCCAGTCATACTCTTCCCCATACCAATATGCCACTCTCAGTGTTGGATCTTCCTATCCCACTCTCACCACATCTAGCCTAGACACACTGATGTGCTCCCATGCCTATACCTACAGCAGCATCACATGGCACATGCTAAGCCCCTCCCAGTAGCATACCACATGTATATCCTTGTATAAGTATACCAAGATGCATGGACCCCATGCAAACTCTCCATCCCTCCCCTCAAAAATATGACGAATCACCTCAATGTAGCTGAGGCTACAAAATCGTCCACTCCTATCTGGTATGAGTATCCCGTTGATCAATCTACACATATTTAATGGCAACGATGGTACTCTCAACCCCAAGCATTTATCCACATCTAGACACTCCTTCTGCATAGGCAGGTCCTCTCACCCGAATAGGACCCACACGGTCTAATCCAATGCCTCGCCCTATGATCTCATAGTACTCACCATATAGCCCGCTATGGGAAGCCTCAGTATCCACCAAACGTCCTCTAATGCCATTGTCATCTCCCCTATCGGGAGATGGAAATTTAAGGTCATTTAATCTTAGTGCTCGATCAGGGCTGTCAACATCACTCGATGTGCTCTGATGGAAAAATACCCCAACATGTGCAACAACCCCACCTAGGCTAGGGCCTGATGATCCGCTCTAATCATCACTCATCACGTTGCCTCCATCACCTATGATCTCCTCTCTCGCGTTTGCAAGCTCTTGAATCACTGCAACCACATCACACAACATGTCAGACATTTCCTTCATTTATTTCCTAGCCTCGGGTTCTTTTCACACTAACCTTTTCTTCACTCCTTCTTTGGATAAATTTCTTAAGTTGTCTCCTTTTAAAAAAAAAATTCCTTTTATCACTTTACTCTCTTTTTCTATCTTTTTTGGCCCCCCTTCTTTGCCCTTGGCATCTCCCCTTTTGGGGCACGGTCATCCCTATTGGGGCATGGCCACCCCTTGGGTGGGGCTTCCCCTTGGAATGCAACTATCCCTTGGGGCACCACCGCCCTTGAGGGTGGGACCGCCCCTTGGGGTGGGGCCTTCACCCTAGCTAGGGTGGGGCCGCCGCCCCAACTGGGGCAAGGCCACCCCCCACAGGGGCGCGACCGCCCCACCAGGGTGGGGCTGCCCTCCATTTGGGCATGACTCCCCTTCTTGGGGTGTGGTCACCCCTGTGTGGGCGGAAAAACCCCATTTTTCTTCTATTTTGGGTGTTTTTTTTTTCAAAAACGCCCTTTTTTTCCCATGCCATTGATCAACGTTTCTTCCTATCCAATGGGCAAAATTGATTTTTTCCCTCTACCCATTTTTCTACTCTACCCCTATTCCCAAAGCCATGTCTTTGACTAGCATGATAACTTTAAAATACATCATAAAATGCTAGAAATCACAAGGAAGGTTTAGAGCTAACTTGGTGTGGGACCGCACGCTCGTGATAGAAGCTTTGAACCTAATCTCCTCAGTGGATGATGTCATTGTCGTAATCCTTCGGCATCTTCTCTCCTTCTATTTCCTCTTTTCTTCTCTCTCTCACTCAACTATCAGCTGTGTAAATGAGGCATAGTAATTCTAAAAATTACTATTTATAACTTCCCCCCCTTTTTTTCTTTGTTTAAATAAAGGGTATTTTTCCCCTTTATTTAACATTTTTCTCCTTCAATTAATCCTCCAACTTCCTGGGGCCTCCATTTGCGCCTCGTGTGTCTGTTTGACTATATTCAAAAGCCAATATTCATGGTTTTTTGAGCTCTCTCCTAGCGTACCTTCTATTTCTTCATATCGATAAGTCACTCGAGGCCCCTTTTTCTTCCCCAATTGCCCTCTCGAGGGGGCATACTCTACCATATCCATCCATACCTCCTTCATCATTTTATCGCGTGATTGGGGCATCTTTTTTCACTCCGCTCCATTTGGGCAGCTCACGCAACCTCTACCATGTTGGGGCATCCTCTTTCTAGTTGCTTCCTCTATAGAGTCATCTGCATTTTAATTTTCTTCAAAACATTGTTATTCGAACAATATTTCGAAGAGGGGTGAAATGTAGACATCCAAATTTGACCACCTCCATATGGTCAAAATCCTATCATTTATTCATCTAATTCATCTGTATTAATTAAATGACATATTTAATTAATATTATCCCCTTCCTCTAAAGTTCCTAATAGTATTTAATTAAATACTTTATCTTTTACCATTTCCTCTCTAAATTAAATGCGTCAATCAATTTATTTAATTTAGTCAATTATCCTCTTCAAATTTAAATTCATTATTTCTCTCTCCTTGTCCCATCCTCCATAACCCTTTCACTAATTTGGATTAATCTAATTAATCCTTCATTAGGATGTGCATATCCTTAATCAGGATTAATGTCACATCCTCCATATTTAGCCACTTGCCTCTAATCTTCGTTAATTTTCCTAACCACATATTTTCACAACCTTAATCTTAATCATTTACCTTTTCTAGCATGTCCTTAAGTCAACCTTTCATGGTACTTACCTTATCAGGTTTGAACTCTTCCCTATGTGAATTAAAAATTCACACTTATTCCCCCCATGCATTTCTCTTCCCTATGACCTCTAATAGGTCACATCAAGTACATGGGACAAGGACCTCCTTAAGGAGGACCTTGTCTTATCCATTGGGTTCTTCCTAGAATGTGAATTAAAAATTCACTTTTATTTCTCCAACACCATTTCAAATACCCATGGTGACAAGGGTGGACTTTTTAAAAGTCCTCACTTGTCACTTTCAGCCCCACTTGGGGATAAGGAATTTTTTTTGAGGAAATACTCTCCAATCCCAAGGTACTTGCAAGTACCTTGGGACCACATGGTCTTTTCCATGTCACCTTTTCCTTTTCCATCTCACCCTCCACATGGAAATATGTGAGGGCTTGTGAGTCCTCAACTCACCACAACCCTTCATCTTGTCTATGGTGGATCAATCTTAGTTGTCCATTTTTCTTTAAATGGAGGGTCTTGGCCTCAAGTTAAAGAGGTTAGATTTTGGAATCCATTATTTCATTCAAGTATTCAAGTCATTCAAGCCATTTGTATTCAAAGTCATTATTGCATCCATTAGAGTATCTCACCTACCATCTTTCATTATTCAACCACCTCCATTATTGCATGAATTTAGTCATCAAGGAGCAGACATCAAAAACACTATCAAGGGCCAACCACTTCAACAGTTTAAGCAAGCAACAAGGTATATCATTTTTGTGTTGTTTTTGTTGTTGTTTACTTAGATTTAACTAGGCCCAATCATTGAGGTGTTGTTTGTGTTTTCTTTGTTGCATTTACATTTAGTTTTGCATTTTAGACTTAGCTAAACACCTGCACACACCACCAATGTATCAAGCTTGAGTTTCTTTATCTTGATCCAAGCTTCCAAATTGTCTTATATTTCTTTCTTCTCCTAGGAAAATATATCAGAAGTTTTATCTAAATCTAGTCTTATTCTTTCCATGTTTCCCATTCTCTCAACAAAAGATATTAGGAGTTGTGTTCCCTATGCTATCATTCTATCCAAAAATTCACTAACTTCTTTACCTATTGAATGTACCTTCCCCACTTTTTGAATAATTGGTTCTTCAATACTCATGGCCACAGGATCTATCGATTCTGAAGATTGGGTAATATTTTGGAGCATCAAAGTTAGTTGCTCTGCTTTTTTCCTTATATTGATCTCTACTCTTCTTTACTTCATCAAATTTCTCAATGAGACAATTCAGAGTAGCTTGTACATTTTTCTTGGCAAATTCATGAGTCACCTTTCCTAACTCATCTCTTATAATAGAATAATCAGAAATATCTACATACTCAATTGAACTATCTGGAGGAGGTTGTGCCATCTTCGCATACCTGTTTCAAGCTTTATCAACCAACAACCTGGAAAGAGTCTTTTCCTTTTTCTTGGATTTTTCCTTTGTAGGTGCCAACTATGCAAAGTCAAAGTCATCTAGAGAGATGACTTGCTTCTTCCTTTTCAGTGTGTAGAATGAAAGCCAAGGGGGAATTGGAGAAGCACTTTCTTCTAGACCAGCAATCATAGCTTGTGTTGATGTAGTTGCACTCACAAAAAAAATTGTTACAATTGATGGAGTATTAGTCAAAACCGCACTAGGAATTTAAACACTTGTAATTTGAGTAGTCTTAGTCATGTATTATTCCAAATCAAATTGAGAGGTTACATCAAAAAAGGGTGATGACAGACTTGGCAAAGATGTAGGAGACCCCAAAATATTTTCCAAACCATGTTTGGGA